>JAQISU010000126.1:427500-495000 GCA_029339505.1 Unio delphinus | reverse complement strand
ATTTCTTCCTTGGAACTGCGATTTTCAAATGGTTCGGAAAAGCCGCAGGTTAGTTAGATTTGTTTTTGACATTCAAAATATTAAGGCGAAGTCTGACCCACGTTTCTGTCACTGGGAAATAAATAGACGTACAGGTCAAGCAGCACGTGGTCAATTATGGGTCATATGATTGGCACGTGAAATGTACACCCTTGACACATTATATTCAACAGCTTACTAGCCATAAATCTGTTGCGGTGAATGGAAAATGTGCATTCATCATAATTTGGGGACAAAGTTATCAATTACAGAGCATACCTAATAAGTTTACAAAAGCGGCGGTGGCAGTAAATTTGCGGATTACCCAGTGCCTATTACCCAAAACCTGCATATTGTAGCCCCGTCACTGCGTTTCGTGATTAAAACGTGTGCTGAAGACTCGGTGACATAATTAGATATCATATGTGGGTGTTACTTCATCCTGACCGTAAGACCGTCATAGTTAAAACAACACCTTTTCCAAATAATTTTCACTGACTTTTGTCGATTCTGTTATTTGCAATTTTAAAAAATTGTGTTGTTATTTTGCTTTGTCTTGTACAATATTTGTCTTACTGTCACAGATTATTTTAATAACTTGTTGCAACGTTGTTCTTTACTATATTGGTTTTGTTGGTAGGGATTAATTCAAGTTTAAACTAGTCTTTGGATTTCTTTAAATGGTTCTTGCATCCGACGTACTGCCAATTGTCACGATCACGGCCTTCGTTAATACAAAAGACTATCACCAACATTGTAGTCCATTTTCACCTTTAACGCTTTTATATATTTCTCAAACTTTGTCATACTGCTGTTATATGTGTTAGTAGCTTCATTGCCTTTTCAAAAGTTTATGATTATGTCGAAACAGTCTTGTATTGCTTAATCCGTTTTCTACGTATAAAATATAATTTTTGAGGCAGATTTTATGAGACTCATTTTCTTATTTAACATTGCGATAACTTCCGATTTTGTATCATCACTATCTGGTAAAATGTGCGTCTATTGCATTGCCTTACATTCATCATAACACCACAACCTTACTTTATACCAAAATCACTCGCAGTCAGGTTGTTCTGTAGTCTTACCTTGTATCAAGACCACACACAGCCAGGCTGTTCTGCAACCTCACCTTGTATCAAGACCACACACAGCCAGGCTGTTTTGAAACGTCACCCTGTATCAAGACCACCCACAGCCAGGCTGTTCTGCAACCTCACCATGTATCAAGCCCACCCGCAGTCAGGATGTTCGGCAACCTTACCCTGTACCGTGGCCACCTACAGTCAAGCTGTACAATAACCGTACCCTGTATAAATACCACCCACGCCAGGATGTTCTGCAATTTCTCCCTTTTCCAAGAACACCCACAGTCAGGCTGTTCAACAACCTTACCCTGTACCAGCACCAAGACCACCACAATCGGACTGTTCTTTTTTCTCCCGTATAATGATTTACTAGTATATACTAATCGTTTATCTCAATTTCCTTTTTGTTTCAGTAATAGAAACCATCTTCCTAAATTCTTAATCTTTCTCGTGAACTAACTTTGAATGCATGATATCATCTATTTTACTTATTATTAGGGTTTGTTTGTTGGGTTTTTTTTGGGGGGGGGGTGATCGTTTGTTTCATTTGCTTTTGCCTTTGATCAATCTCCAGTAATGATTTGGTGAAACACGAAAATTGTTGCAGAATATGAAATATTTTCAGATGTATGCATTTCTGTACTGACTTAAATTTATCTTCCGTACGTAGATGTATTGCATATTTTGGGAACAGGTTTCATAGTGTAAAGTAAATATGAATTTATAAACTGATTCCACTGGCTTTGATGATAGCTTGCAGCCTTCAACATTGTCTGTTTTTCTGTTTGGATTCAGCTTCATACTTTTATATATTAAACATTATGGGTACGCGATATTTTTTATTATATTTTTTATACCAGTATATATTAACTATTTATTAACTATTTATGAGCCAAGAAAGATACATTTGTACCATCCAAAAATGAGATCTTGTAACTGTGTGTGTGTGTGTGTGTGTGTGTGTGTGTGGTGCTTTGTGATTGAATAAAGAAAGGAAGGCACAAAATCAAGAAACAATTATAAATATTGATTCAATGGGTCAACAATGAACGAATGAATGATATTCATCGTTTCCATTAGGAGGATGTTGTATCATCGATTGGGAGGGTAGAATTTGAACAGCTATGGTGTTCAGTTGGATTTTGTTTTAATTTGAGATAAGAATAGAATTTCTTTTAATCCTTATGTTTACTGAATATCATTGAGCTTTACAGAACCAACCGTTTTGACATTGCATGATATTGTAGTATATATTTTACATAGCCAGCGTACAATTAGGTATATATTTTACTTTTCTATATAGCTAGTGTACAGTTAGGTATTTAATCTGGTATTTGTACAATTAGGTATGTATTAAATAAGAGCAGTGTTCAATTAGGTATATATTTTACATAACCAGCGTACAATTAGGTATATATTTTACATAACCAGCGTACAATTAGGTATATATTTTACATAACCAGCGTACAATTAGGTATATATTTTACTTTTCTATATAGCTAGTGTACAGTTAGGTATTTAATCTGGTATTTGTAGAATTAGGTATGTATTAAATAAGAGCAGTGTTCAATTAGGTATATATTTTACATAACCAGCGTACAATTAGGTATATATTTTACATAACCAGCGTACAATTAGGTATATATTTTACATAACCAGCGTACAATTAGGTATATATTTTACATAACCAGCGTACAATTAGGTATATATTTTACATAACCAGCGTACAATTAGGTATTGACTGTATACAGCTAGTGTAAACTTAGGTCTAGATTTTATAAGAGCAGTGTACCATTATGTATAGATTTATAAAACCAGTGTATAATTAGATATGGGCTTTAAATGACCAGTGTCAAATTATGTATAGGTTTATAAGACCAGAGTATAGTTAGATATAGGCTTTACAGGACCAGTATACCATTATGTATAGATTTATAAGTGCAGTGTATAATTAGATATAGGTTTTATATGACCAATGTATAATTAAGTATAGACTTTATATGACCAGTGTACAATTAGGTATAGACTTTATATGACCAGTGTACAATTGGGTATAGACTTTATATGACCAGTGTACAATTAGGTATAGGCTTTACATGCCAGTGTACAATTAGGTATAGACTTTATATGACCAGTGTACAATTAGGTATAGACTTTATATGACCAGTGTACAATTAGGTATAGGCTTTACATACCAGAGTACAATAAGGTTTTAGACTTTATATGACCAGTGTACAATTATTTTCGGCTTTAAATGTCTTTTATTATGGATCTTTGTGACCGACTAAATACACTTAAGTGTATTTTCTGTACGTTGTATCTTTGGAACACGGTCTGGTATATTTACAACTACAACGATGTTCTTCTTCAAAGAGTTATCTTTCTTGTAAAGCACTGAAATATATTTTGTGAAGAAAATTCAAGGAGAGGAAACTTAGGCAGAAGGAACAAAAGATAGATTGAGGTAGATAGACTGGTACGTACACGTCGACAAAGAATGAAACGTTTTGTCTTACTGGCAAAAAAATAAAACTAAAAGAAACAAACATGTATATTAACTTCATTTGCAAAATAAGAAATGTCTCGAAATTTCTACAAAGTATGACATCAGCATTTACGAACAATAAAATCATTCTAATCTTGACGTTGAGATACAATGGTAAATGCAACTACAACTCAGTTACAAACAATTATACTGATTTAGAAAAAAATTGGATGATAGGTGTATTGTATAAATTAACAAAAAGCTTTTATAAATTATCATGGTGTTAGACTTGATAGGATGATAATTTTGAAATTAATTCTAACACAGCCGTATAATATAAATCCCCATGGCGTTAAGTATACATTGAGAAAACATCAGTGAACATTGTTTTTGACAATATAAATTGGATGATATTCAGTATTAATGTATAATTTGATGATTATTCGCTTAAAATCAGGAAAAGAAAACCTGCATGATTTCACGTCAGTTTGTTCTTCAAAATTTACTACTACTAATGTTACAGCATACAAACATCTGCCGATGAAAATAACATTAAATCACGCTGAAGAAAAAAAACACAAACAAAATGTTGGGCATGAAATAGGCTACAATTGTTTGTAATTTAAGGGTTTATGAATTTATCTGTCTCGATCTTTCGACTAGTATGTTATTGGTCCAGACGTGGTCAAATATTTCCAAGAAATACGGATTCTGAATTCATAGAATGTCCACACCCAGAATCACTGTCGTGAATTGGGTACTGCAAGTAGTCCCAGTCGTTACAGCGTTCAGCACTGTTTTCTCTGAGTTTTAATGCGGGTAATACACCACTTACTGGTCCACGTCTATCTTCGTCAAAGGAACGCTGACTGACGTCACAACTTGTCATTGTGTAGTTATAAGAACTTCGCTTCTGTTCCGTTCTTGCATCTATTGAATTATGAACACCTGTAGAACTCCTGACGAAATCTTTAGTATGTCTTCGAATTTGACTAGGATTGCTAACAACAGTGTCAATCTTTCCAATATCATTTACCGACTTTCTGTCGCATTTTGAAATCTTTGGGATGTTGTCCCTACATTTCGTATTCCGTGGTAGTACATAATCGCTTCTCCAGAACACACTTGAGCTCAGATCAATGCATGCGCTCGTTGATTGAACACTGAAACTTTGATCTATATCATTATGTTCAGTGTCCGTCGTGTCATGGTCAATAAATATACCGGATATATGGGGATTATGCAGACGTCCTCGAAACGAGCCAGCGATAACCGGAGTAGAGGAAAATGGGGCCTCGAATTCTAAGCTGGACTCATCCGTAGACAATATTGATGAGGAAAGTTGGGGTTTAGGATTCTTTATCCTGAAATCTATATTAGGTTGTGTATATGTTTTGGGATTTAAGTTGACCGATGTCAGTCCTTGAACAGTTGCATTTCCCTGTTTATGACTCATGTCTATATCCTTTTTCCGCTTGGCTGCAAATTCGCTTGCAGTCATGCACGAATAACGCCTCCTTTCTGATAAAAGCATTTTATCGCAAAACGAGAAAAACTGTTCCAGACCCTGTCCATCAACGCCGGACAAGAATTCGGCAAGATCATCATCAGTTTCCGGTTCCTGGTCCCGTTTGTTAATTTTACCAACACTGTTTTCTCGTTGCTGCTCCGCTGCGGTCGTTTCAATAACATTTTCCGTTCCGGCTATGCGAATTTTATTCAGAATGCCGCGTAGCATCATAGCCTTTGGAGAAAGCCTCTTCACTTCTGTCAACCTGTTCCCATATCGTATATCCCTGATTTCATTTTTTCGTGCTACGTCCAAGTCTTTCCTACCTGACGATGGTCCGGATTCATAAGAATATT
The DNA here is from genome assembly GCA_029339505.1 of Unio delphinus. Classification (NCBI taxonomy): domain Eukaryota; kingdom Metazoa; phylum Mollusca; class Bivalvia; order Unionida; family Unionidae; genus Unio; species Unio delphinus. The sequence goes on along the minus strand of JAQISU010000126.1, from coordinate 489,543 downwards.
GTGGATTTGGGTTTGCTGGATGTGTGGATACATATGCTTTATTAACAATCAGCGAATTGCTTTCTTTCCGGATTTCTTCTCTTAGATTTCTAACGTCTGGAATACGGTTGATTTTTTCCTGTACAGTTTTTTCATTGTGTTTGATTGGCCTCATGAATTCATAATTTTCGTCATTTCTTTCTGACTGCTGGGGCTGATCGTATGCATGCTTTAAATCGTCGTTATGACAACCTTCTAACTCGTGCAAGTTGTTCATCAGATCAGTTTCCGACTTACAACGCTGGTCAACCCTCACTTGATCGCGTCGTCGGAGGTGAGATGCTGATTTACTTTTACGACTCCACGATTCCCATATATTTAAGATTTTCTTCAGATTCGGTCTAACGCGATTCTTGTCTTTTATATTGTCCAGAAAGGTAGAGGATTCAGCACTTAGGTCTTCGTGTGGAGCACATTCCAGAAAGGGTTCACGGATTTGCTTCGTTTCTATGAACGTTGGGGCTTCTCTTTCCATAAAGTGCACGTGCTTTTGTGACACTGGTTCTGTGTCATTTTTCTTGACACCAGTAAGGCAGAAAATTTTATCCTTTCCCGATCCTTGTCTCGCCATCTGAAAGGAGAAGACAGCTAATGACATTTGGGTAATGGCAAAACTATCTTGTAATAGTAGTCCGTGATAACAATAAAATTAATATAAACAACTGCGTGCTAACAATAAAACTAATTACTATATATATATATAAATATATATATATATATATATATATATATATATATATATATATATATATATATATATGTATACGATAAAATTCTAAGAAGATTTGAACTCTTATAACTGTTTGAAAATGTTTATAAATCAATAGATTTGAACTCTTATAGCTGTTTGAAAATGTGTATAAATCAAATGCATTGGCTGCAGGTGATTTAAAGAGATCTGTTTATTTACACAAAGCAAACGTACAAGACTTAAAGATTTAACCTTCATAATATGACGTATATTCATATGCTGGTGTCAAATATGGCATACAACATTTATATTCAAGAGTTTGGAGATGCGCAATATTATCAACATTTATCGATCCTTAAATCGAATGTGAAATTTTAAAATACTTCATACCAAAGTGTTTATTATCTAGACGTCCATGTAGTATGTATGTACTTCAGTTCCTTGTGAATTCAACTCGAGTAATGAGGAATACGTGTCGGATAGTTTTGCCCAATGCAATAGGCCAAGGATACAAAACGCTCAGCAGCATGCACGTGTGATCAGTGATGGATTCACACGGGTTGAGGTCGTGAGTTTACATCCCGTACCTACTCGCAATAACTTTTTGTCAATTAAAATCATGCACGTTTTAGGGAGAAGAAAAGGAGAAAACAATAAATTTGCCCATTTTAAGCCAAATGATCTAACCTTTGTCCTAACTAAACCAATGTTTACCAATTAAATCATGGATACCCCACTGACGATGATGTGTAAAGAAAATATCTTCATTATAAGATGAAAATACACACTTTTCCACATTTTGTGTAGATGTTTTGATTGAACTAATTATTTTAGAAATGAAAAAACACTCTGTCCTAAATTAAGTCGCACACATTTGTAACGGTTTGATTTAGTATTCAATGCTTGCACATGCAAAACCATTTTGGTGAATGTTGCGAGTTCAATAATATGTTGGTTTTTAGTTTTACTAAAATGCTGCACTTTTATAATTCGTCCTGATTTAGTGGATCGCGTGAAATCACAAAATTTGTTTTGGGTTATCTAAAAAAGGGTTTCTTTATGACGGGTTTATGCCTATGTAAAAAATTAGACAAGAGCCATATTTTGTATGACGAAACGATAGGCAATTTGGATTAGATTGAACACAAAAGAACGTGTTGTAATAAAAAATTTATAAACTAATGAAAAGTCATTTTGAGAGGAACACTGTATGAATTGTTTGCTTTCACAATCATGTCGAAAAGCCATTTATCGATCTTTAGTATACAACATTGGAAATCATGCTGTAGGGAAATCAGGAGCACTAAACAGAAAATAATATTTTATTTTTACCAAGTGGTAAAGATTCCTTATGTAAACTTTCGTTTTTATTTCATTCCCACACGATAAGCCCTATAAAATTCAATCGACTTGTCAGAATCAAAGTTCATGCAATGATTGATCGCGCGTCAGTGACCCGGTGATTAAAACAGTGTCAAATTCCGCGTCGAATCTGATGATGTCCCCCGGGTATGATTAGTAGTCAATCCTTCTTAGAATGGTGATATAATTTTGCGTAAAAGGCAAAAGTCAACTTCAAATTTAAGGCAAATAAGGAACGATCGATTAGATCTACATAAGGGTATGTGTAATTTAAAAAAAGAAATACAAGTGAAATGATTTATCGGTGATCTTAAGTATGCTGGCTTTGTGTTATCCTTTATCTAGACACAGCCATGGCAGAATCTTAACATTTCCCTTAAGGTGGAGGTTGTTTCAGAAACAAATGTACATCAAAATACAACACTTGCGCAAGATCATCTCACATTGTTTGAGCGAGTAAGTGAAATAATATCAATTTTCTTTATCAACACTAACAACTTGATCCAAAGTTACTCCCCCCTCTACACACACACACACACACACACACACACACACACACACACACAACTAGAAAAAAAAGAAACACCAGTCATATATATGTTTATAAACTATCACTTATGTAAAGACAAGTTCTACACTATCCATCACAGACGGGTTTTCTATTTATATTCATTTTACCGTTGGAGGAGAAGAAAAGTGATTCTCCAGATACAAAAAAGCATTAAATAAACTTTGCAAACATAGTTAGTCTCTGCGCTCCGAGATAACCGAAATGTCCGTCATACTGACGCAGACGTCTACGAAGCCAGCCGATACTGAGAAAGGCTGAATGATAAATTGTATCCAATTATCAAGCATGAGTTTCGTAAATAATTGAATCACGAACATTGCGCGAAAAGCAGACAAATGTCCTTTTTGAGGACGTCAACAAAATGTGTTCCTGATAAAAATCTAACTGATGGAGTAAACGCGTTTTAGGGAGAAGTAATACTATTTTGAATTTAAAGAACAAGCAGCTTAATGCAAAGATGTAAAACTAATGAGACATCTTTGGCTCAAAATCAACCTGTAGAAATCGGTAATTTTGGTATTTATTGTATATTTGCATTCATTTCATATACAAAGACCAGCATGTTGTTTTGCATAAAGATTGTATTAAAACAAATACACGTATTGCAACAAGGTAATATGAAATTATTGCATATATTATAAAAAGAATAAAACCACTAACGTGATCTTTTTACCTTCTTCCTTTTAAAAACTAAATCGAAAAGAAAACATTAATAAATGCATTCAGAGTTTAGTAGTTTTTTATATTAACTTGAAATTGTGCCTAAAACATTTCAAACTATTGAGCGAAATCATGGGAAAATCTTGTTTCCTATCAAACTGAAGACAAATGTCATATTGTTTGGTTTTGCTGGTTTACTTCAGTAGTTTTAAGTGTTGGTAGAAATTTCCGACTAAAATGGTATCGTACGGGCCTAATTTTTGGCATACCTTAAAATTTGTCTCTGTATTAACTTCGTAAATATTATAATATGCTTGATGAATTTGTAAATAATTTTTATAATAAATGTGAAACATCTGCTCGCCTGATTGGTTTCTTATTGTACACTGCGTATAAAGACAAATAAGTTTAATATTTGTGCTACTAAAATAACTATATTCATACATGTCTGAACGCGTACATGCCTTCCTCCATTAAATAAATTCAAATCCTGCACTACAAGTACTCAGGGGTGAGAAACCAATGTGTTTGCATGTGCCATTAATGAGTTTAAAAAATCAATATATTTTATTTATCTATCAAAGGTATAAAACATCCTAGAAAATATGTTTGTAAGAAGTATAAGCGGTCTATTTTTACATCACTTTTATCGTCATTGTTATCATGGTTAACATCACGATCAACAAAAAATTGATATGTCATCATAAATGGCACAAAAACTTGAAAATGGATTATAGACTTCAAAATGGCATATAGAATTAAAAAATGACATACAGACTTCAAAATGGCATATATACTTCAAAATGATATATATTCTTCAAATTGGTAGATGCAGAATGGATATGATGACCACCCTTCACGTCTTTAGACTGCAGTCATTTCTCACATCAACGACTCGGATTATTCCATCTCTCTCTCTCTCTCTCTCTCTCTCTCTCTCTCTCTCTCTCTCTCTCTCTCTCTCTCTCTCTCTCTCTCTCAGACACATATACAAGCAACACAAAATTCACACACACACACACACACACACACACACACACACACACACTCACATTGTTTCAAACTAAGCCAAGAGCAATGTTGGTAATCGTCAATTGTAAATGAAAAATTTATGATGAAATCTACCAACACATTTGGAAACAATTTCGTTTTAAAATTTTAAAGAAATGAAGTTAAACACACACACATATACATACATACATACATACATACATACATACATACATACATACATACATACATACATACATACATACATACATACATACATACATACATACATGCAGACAAACAAGACATAAAGACAGACAAGACATAAAGACAGACAAGACAGGAAGACAAGACCGTCTCAGGTTTTTTCTCACTCAAACAACGCCTTATAATACTGTTGTTTTATAAAAAGTACAGCATGCAAAAACAGACATCTTCATAAAAGTTAGATATGCTGACCATAAAAATATTAATGGGTGTCCCCTTAATTCATTTTACGATTATTTACTATAAAAGGATAATCTGCCTATAAATGACACGCATGTGTTGTTCACTAAGTGTCCATTATAGACAGGTCAACATATCAAGAGAATGCCATATTGTCCCAACATTTTCACCGGTTCGTGGCAATGCTCATTGTAGTTTGCAAGTAATAACATAAAATCACAAAAGCGACTCTTTTCACGAACAATATAAACATGAACATTATACAGTCAATAATAATAATAATAATAATAATAATAATAATAATAATAATAATAATAATAATAATAATGAGGATTCTGTACAGCGCCTGATCTTTCAAAGCTCTAAGCGCTTTACCACATCTATAATGATATGTCTACACTACATACAAACAAAAAACAAAAACCATTAAATTATAAAACATACTGACAACATTTAAGGTACAAAACATTTTTAGGTCTCTACGTTTGTTAATGAAGTCGAAAGAGGTGAGTTTATTTCGCACTATAAAACGGGACCACTGTATTTTCGTCACCACGTGGTCTTTATATACAGGTAAGAGAGTTATCAGTGTTTTTGAAAGAAATGATGCAGAAAATAGAAGAAAAAGTATCTAGATAGTAAGTTTGTGTAATTTTTCAAAGTTAGTAATTGAAACGAATGCTTCCGTTATAGGTAATTAATTTCGTGATGAAAAAAATAGACATTCAGACATAATAAACGTGGGTCGTTAAATGTTGTACAATAGGAATTTATCGAACCGCTTAAATTGTGGTCATTTGATGCGTTGAGCAAGTGGTCAATGCGTATAAACTTTTCGAAATAAAATCTTAGGGGTCTGAAAATTGGTGGTCGGCGTGGGTTTTTGCTGGACCAGGGTTTGTATGTCATAGTGTCACTTTATATTCGATATAGTTACCGTTTTGTCATTGGCAACAAGGAAAACAGTACTAGTTACATTAAGAAGTAATCATAGTCGCGGAAGTCATACATCATGAAAAAAAAATACGCATGTAGTGTATAATATGGCATGTTATGTATCTTATGATAATCATACAACAGGAAATAACATGCATGTAGAGTATCTTATGACATGTAGTGTATCTTATGACATGTAGTGTATATTGTGACATGTAGTGTATCTTATGACATGTAGTGTATATTGTGACATGTAGAGTATCTTATAACATGTAGAGTATCTTATGATATGTAGAGTATCTTATGACATGTAGTGTATATTGTGACATGTAGAGTATCTTATAACATGTAGAGTATCTTATGATATGTAGTGTATCTTGTGACATGTAGTGTATCTTGTGACATGTAGAGTATCTTATAACATGTAGAGTATCTTATGACATGTAGTGTATATTGTGACATGTAGAGTATCTTATAACATGTAGAGTATTTTATGATATGTAGAGTATCTTATGACAATCATATATTAGGTAAATAAAATGCACGAGGCACATCAGATGACAAAGAAACGTTTCCTTGGTGAAACATGAATAGTTTTGACACTTATTTATCATACGTACGCTAGCGGTAAAAACTTGAATCCCCATTTATACTGGTAAGTTATTTTCAAATGTAAAGTATCTTTAGTCCATGACAAAATAATGAACTTAACGTGTTATATTAATTAAAAGTTTAATTTCATATTTATATACGCAGTTTTTTCGTCATTTGTATCTGCATGCAGTTAATAATAGATCGTGTATATGTTTCATGCAATACAGTATTGTTCTCAGCTATTTCAAAGCATATAAATCAGCCACCAAAAACCTATTGTTCTGCTTTGTCTAACACATGCCAAGGATTTATCAAAGGAATGTTTCAAAGGCTGATAAATGTACAATGGCTGATTTTTGTTGTTGTTGTTCATAATCCAGGTACGAAACATTTAGCTCACGTTTGTTAATTAGGTCGACAGTCAAAACACCTTTGCCCAAAAAATGAAAACTACCTCATTTATCCATTGTAAATGATTATATATCTAACCAATATTGACAAATAATAAATTGACGACACGAATTAGAAATCAGTTTTTATTATGTTACGCTCAAGGCTATATCGTATGACTTTTACATGAGTACAGTTGTTTGGGTCTCCCAGGGTAGACAAAATGGTACAAATAAACAGCCGGCGCCCAATGCATATAGAAGGCACGCGCTTTGCATAAATATACAAATATTGTACATAATAAATGTCTACCACAACTGGTTGTTTTGGAAAAGTCTATTGCCACAATTCGTTTCGAAAATATAGTCTGCTGTGTGTGTGTGTGTGTGTGTGTGTGTGTGTGTGTGTGTGTGTGTGTGTGTGTGTAAAGTAACTAATAATTTACCTGTCTTGTGCATGGAATATTCAGTTGCAGTATCGTCGTCACCTCTCTTCTAAATGTTTATAAAGACCCAAAATGTTTGGCTACCCTTCTTTACCTGGACTTTTAAACCGTTTGACAGGACTACTCATGACAGGTAAGCCAACAGGTACTCTGCAAGTAAACCTAGGTGAGCACTTGACAAGCTAATTAAAATTCTTAAGTAATAGAATAAAAACCCTAATCAAGCGTGGGGACACCTGGATAGGACATCCCTGTACAATATGTCTAAACTGAGTAAATACGCTAATACCCAGAACAATGCCATCGCTTCTCTTCCGTATTGGTTTCAAGCGGATAATTTTCCGTGTTTGTTATCTTGGCCTTACTTGATGTAGATTAATAAACAAAACCATTGACACAAAGTAACAAATTGACTACATGGTGATAAGTTTGCGTTAGGTTTGAAAACGACGTGCAGTTGGACAAAGGATGAAGCGGAAAAAATCTGACGTTGATATGTAAGTATTTGTATAGATTTATAGTTATATGTAAGCTATATAGATAATTGACATAGTGCCATAAACTGTTGCTTACAAAGATATTAACAAAATATAAATTAACATACTAGGTCCCTTAAGATAGATACATATATCATTATTTAAACATTTAAATAAAGATAACTGCTTATCCAAAATCATAATTGAACATCAATGAAACAGTGGACTTCCTTTCAATCTTAATAATGTGTGGCCCCGATGGCCAAGTGATCTAACGCGATTGCCTTTTAACGACCGCTGCATCTCACGTCTGTCTGCGAGGTTAGAGTCTCAAAGTCGGCCATCCATCCATCTCCTATAGGAGAAAGCTTGCCAATCGCTTCTCTTGGATCAGTTGTTCCTACCTGGGTATTCCCACCTTTTCTCCGCCATTTGTACAGGGCGCCAATGTATAGTCTGTTATGATATGCAGTAAAATGGTGTTAAACCCATACAACAGCAGCAACAACAACAATAACTCTTAATACGTCGTAATTACAACGAGTGACATAAACTTTAGTGTTGGTGATGTCCAAGTGTTGAATTCGATATGAAACAGACGATTCAACGATATCGTAACTTGTGTTATTACAACTACTACCTACTACTACTACAACTACTATTTCTGCTGTAGTGTCAGCAGAATTAGTATCAGTAGTTGTAGTAGTTAGTAGTCGTAACAATAGTAGTAGTAGTAGTAGTAGTAGTAGTAGTAATTATAGTAGTAGTAGTGATAGTTTGTTTGTTTATTTGATTAGGATTTTTAACAAAGCTTTAAAAAAAATTAAGTCATATCGTTACCATGTCTGCATTGTGGCAGTTTATAGCGATGTCTAGCACTGGGGCATCATGCAGGAGACCCAGTCGCATTATCCTGACACCAGGCCGACCAGTCCTAACACTAACATCTTTATGTTGAACGCCAAGAGAGGCAGCTGTTAGTACCATTTTTGTAAGGCTTTGGTATGACTCGGCCAGGGAACGAACCAACAACCTCCTGTTTCCGCGGCGGACGCCCTAATCACTAGGCTACCGGAGCGGTTTATATTGATAGTATTAATAGTAGAAGTAATGCTAGTAGTAATAGTAGTAGTAGTAGTAATATTAGTAGTTGTAGTAGTAGTGATAGTAGTAAAAAAGTAATATTTGTTGTTTTTTGTTCGTTTTAGAGTTTAACGCCATTTTCAGCAGAAAATAGGATATACATGCGGCCGGTATAAAAGGACGCGGGAAAACCCCGGGAACGAACCACCGAGAAGCTACTGGCAAAATTTCTCACGCAATTAGTAATACTAGTAGTAATAGAAGTGATAAAAGTAGTAGTAATGTTAATAGTACTGGCAATATTAGTACTAACACAAGTAGCAGCAGCAGTAGTAGTAGTGGTGGTGATACTAGTTGTTGTTGTACAGTTATATGCCATTTTTCAACACGAGAGAGGAAGAACCCAGGAAAACTTTGGAAAGAACTAGCGACCTACGAGAAGTTACTTTCTCACATGCTCAAGGTGGCCGAGTCCGAGATTCGAACCCAGTGATAGTAACAGTAGTTAACGGGGCCCCAGTGATAGTAACAGTAGTTGTAGTGGTAGTAATAGTAGAAATGATAGTAGCAATTGTAGCGATAGTAGAAGTAGTAGCGATATTAGCAGTAAAAATGATAGCAGCAATTGTAGTAGTAGTAAAAGTAGCGATAGCAGACGTAGAAACGATAGTAGTAGTAAAAATGATAGTAGCAATTGTAGTAGTAATAGTAGTAGTAGCGATAGTAGAAGTAGTAGCGAAAGTAGCAGTAGAAATGATAGTAACAATTGTAGTAGTAGTAGCGATAGTAGTAGTAAAATAATAGTAGCAATTGTTGTAGTAGTAGTAGCGATATTAGTAGTAATAGCGATAGTAGTAGTATAAATGATAGTAGCAATTGTAGTAGTAGTAACAATAGTAATAGTAATATATAGCAGTAGTAGAAATAATAGTTGCAATTGTAGTAGTAGTAGCGATAGTAGTATATTGTAGTAGTAGTAAAAATGATAATAGCAATTGTAGTAGTAGTAGCAATAGTAGTATATAGTAGTAGTAAAAATGATAGTAGCAATGGTAGTAGTAATAGCAATAATAGTACTAGTATATACTGTAGTAGCAAAAATGAAAGTAGCAATTGTAGTAGTAGTAGCAATAATAGTACTAGTATATACTGTAGTAGCAAAATGAAAGTAGCAATTGTAGTAGTAGTAGCAATAATAGTACTAGTATATACTGTAGTAGCAAAAATGATAGTAGCAATTGTAGTAGTAGTAGCGATAGTAGAAATGATAGTAGCAGTTGTAATAATAGGGATAGTATCAGTGGTGATATAACTAGTAGTACTATAAGTAATTGTAGTAGTAGTAGCAGTAGAGTGATGTGATGTGCTCTGGATTTTTAACGTAGCTTTAATAATTGTTCAGTCATATCGCTGCGATGTTTGCAGCATCGCAGTTTCTAGTGATGTCGAGTATTAACAAAGACTAAAAAATGGCACTAACAGCTGATTCGCTTGGCGCTCAGGATTAAGAGGTTAGTGTTAGGACTGGTCGGCCTGGTGCCAGAATAATGTGACTGTGTGGAACATGATGCCACATGTCTGCGGCATGATACCCTAGTGAAAGACAAAACTGTAAACTGTCACATTGCAGATATCATAGCTATATGACTGAAACATTGATAATACCACGTTAAAAATCTAAAGCCCCCCCCCCCCCCCCCCCCCCGTCATGGTTGTCGACATTAACGTTATGTTTCAAAAAGCTATATAATTACTGTTTGTTCGTATCTTACCTTTCGGTCAATGGTGAAGTGGTAAAATCCAAGACTATCCGAATGCAAACGGCACTGTCATTATGCGCTTGTCCAGACGTTAAAATCAGCGAAAAGTTATTGCATTTTTTTTCCACTATGTCACAAACTGAACGAAGTGTGTCGAGCCGTTTTGAAAACTGAACTGTTCTTGAATACAACTGGTTTAAGTTGGAAATTAGAATACGCAATTAGGATAAACTAGCAGAGTGGTAACTACCGAGGTGTGCCGACTAGTGTCTTCTCTTGTGTTATATTGTGACACGTTAAACTATCCCCCCCCCCCCCCAGTCTTGATTAGTGGACGGATACTCCTAATTTTCTTTGTAAGAACCCCTGTGCACGCCACTGTCAAGCAAACAACGTACTAGACATGAGTGCAAGTTGATTAGATGTGGATAAAACTGGATGCGATTGTAACGGTTATTACTTACTTCATCATCATCAGTCTCTTGACCTAGTATGGTCGTTGAGGCACAATGCTACCGAACATCTGACCAGTTCCCTCCACTTGTTTCGATCATGTGCCAATGTTTGTGTCTCCGCAAAACGTTTCCTGGTCCATTATGTGATGTTGTCAGTCCACTTTTGTCTGTCTACCTCTCCTTCTGCCATGCTGGACGCTGCCCTGCAGTACTGTTGTAGATAAAGTGTTGGCTCTAGTAACAAGGTCATGTCATTTCAGCATTCTCGTTTTGACAGTGGTGAGGAGGTCTTCATAATGGCCTACTTTGTGCCTGATGGTGTTACGCACTTCTTCATTTGTGATGCGGTTGAAGTGCCTGGATTCTTCGTTGTAATTCTGCTGTCAGGGTCTAAGCCTCACATAAATACAAAAAGATTGAGATGCCTAGATTACTTACAAGGCACGATTGATGAATCATGAAAGGAAGCAGACTGGTTATCGGTACTTAACTGTAAACAATAATCAAATGCAATTAGAAACATATTAGTTGGGTTCAGTAGAAAGCGTGAGATTGATTATACGAGCATTCGCATCCCAGCAGTAGCAAGATCGCGTCATTACAGTTAGGAAACTGAGGTTTACAAACTCTAATGCATGTGTTTGCAGTATGGCAGATATTTGTAACACAACGATAGTTCTGAGGAGAAAAAGTTTATTTGATAGTCTAAAATGTTTGACAGAATGGTTAATGTATCTATCATTTTATAGTCGTAGGTAAGTACATCCGTTAATCCTTCATGCCTTCATTTCGTCTATTTAGCAACTGATCCATCCGTATCTCTATTGTTATGATCATAAGCTCTTTAACTATAAACAGAAAAGAGTGAAGAACTTTGAAGAACAACATAATTTGTACAATTTAACAAACAATTTAATTTCCTAAAATACAAAATGAAAAGTAAGAAAAAGCAATTTACGAATTATTTCCAACGATAATCTGAGAATCTAAACTGATGAAATTTCAGTAATATGTGCTTCGACAGAAGTACCACACTGTTCGAACAAGGCAAGACTTTCAGGATTACCACACTGTTCGAACATGACAAGACTTTCAGGATCACCACACTGTTCGAACAAGACAATACGTTCAGGAGTACCACACTGTTCGCAAAAGACAAGACGTTCAAGAGAACCAGACCGCTCGAACAAGACACTAATGTTGTCACTTGGAGTGCCATACCACTCGAACAAGACTAGCCGTTTTTCTTTGTATGCATGAACATGAACACACGAAAATCAATAATTTTGTTTCTCACTATATGAAAATTAAAGTAGATCATTTACCAAACATCCTCGTCTTATATACCATCGTTATGTTTCTTTATCTCAATCAATTCTCACTAATATGTTCATTTGTTGAGAAACGTGATTCAAGAGCTAAACATGTTGGTCATTTCAGTCTTTTATCTGACAAGTGATAATGTAGTTGGATAAAATTATTTACGTTTTCTTTATTATTATTATTATTATTAGTAGTAGTAGTAGTAGTAGTAGTAGTAGTATCAGTAGTATTGTTATTATTATTATTGATATTATTATTATTGTTGATATTATTATCGCTATTATAAATATTATTATTATTATATTATTATTATCATTATTATTATTATTATTATTATTAACGTTGTCACTTTCAATTGATAATTTTTTTTGTAAACGTAAGTTCAACCAATCAGGCATCAGTTCACACTCTCCTCGTATTTGAATTACTTGAGATTTCTGGAGGAAATGTGTTTTTCTTAACTTCATCTTAACTATCTGACATTTATAAAGTGGTGTCCCAGGTGAGATTTATTTTACATAATTATTAAAAAGGAAAAATAATTAATCTCCTTATTTTGTGCACGGGGCGTCTATATAAAAAAATTAAACCACACTTTCTTGAGTATTCAAAGTAAAGCGATTCAAAATGGTAATCAGACTGAAATTAGAGCTGTCGCTTGACTGTCTCTCAAAACTGAGAATTCCTTGCTATTTGGTAGAGAATTCCGGCAAACAACACTGGTTATTTTGAATTGGTACGTTTGGTATTTTGGCAAACAAAACGTCTCGAGATATTTCCACACCTGCTGTACATTTATACTCGCTTATTAGCATATCTAACTGTAAACGGCATAAACCCTGATCACTATGCGACAGCGAGTCCAGACTGTAATCATATTTATCAACGAATTCGGAAGATAATTACAGATTAGGAAGGATGTACCTAGATTAGTTCAATCGTAACATTATATTATGAATACAGGTCCATTGCGAAACGAATGCCATACACATATTTATCCGATACGCCTAGATTTATATTTTTCAAATAAATGTTTCCTAAATAAAACATTAAAGTAATGTTTTACATTAATTAATAAGCTATTGCAGCGTTGAAATACAAATATATTCATCATTCCTTTAATTTGTTAACTCTCTCTCTCTCTCTCTCTCTCTCTCTCTCTCTCTCTCTCTCTCATATAGGTGTCAGTCGATTTACCGAATAATCTACATAATTTTCCGTTTACTGAACCCAAGACTTTATTACCGGTCTAACCCCAGTTTCAGTTAGGTTTAAACATTCGATTTACTATGACATTATTCTTTGTTTAGGATTAAGATACCAAACTCGTTAATAATTGTTTCTATCTAAATCTCAGAAGATCGGCGAAATATGTTTCAATGATATTTATGATGGAAATTGTTTGCAAGAGAAATTTCTAATTATAGTTAGACTTTGATGAAAGAACAGCTACAGAGATAAATCCCAAATTTCTCTCCTTTTAAGATGAGGTTAATGTTGGTATCGGATTGATTTATTCCAGGCTCCTTTTCGAAGGAGTTAATCTTGTGTTGTGAATGTATTGAATGTATTTTTTTGTGTATTGTATTTGTCTCTATGGTGACGTCGATGATATTTTTAGGATTTCGCAATTATGTGTGGTCTATTGTTCAGATATTTGCGCAAATACTTCATTTATCCACCTTTTGTAAATGGCTCCAACCTTTCTTGTTACAAAGATGTTCATGCAGAATAAAATATCTTCGCTCTCCAATGCATTTTGTTCAGCGAGTGTGTGTTTTGTGCATGATCGGCATGTTTAATAATGAGTCACATTTATGTATTTGACACTGTATAGGCATTGAGCATTATAAAATGTTATGGTATGTGACAATGAGCGTTGGGCTTTTTTTAAGTGTAATGGTATCAATATGACACTGTGCACTGAGATTTTTCTAAGTGTACTGGTATCAATATGACAATGTGAACTGAGATTTTTTAAGTGTAATGGTATCAATATGACACTGTGCACTGATATTTTTAAGTGTACTGGTATCAATATGACACTGTGCACTGAGATTTTTTAAGTGTAATGGTATCAATATGACACTGTGCACTGAGATTTTTAAGTGTACTGGTATCAATATGACACTGTGCACTGAGATTTTTAAGTGTAATAATATCAATATGACACTGTGCACTGAGATTTTTTAAGTGTAATGGTATCAATATGACACTGTGCACTGAGATTTTTAAGTTTAATAATATCAATATGACACTGTGCACTGAGATTTTTTAAGTTTAATAATATCAATATGACACTGTGCACTGAGATTTTTTTAAGTTTAATGATATCAATATGACAATGTGCACTGAGATTTTTTTAAGTGTAATGGTATCAATATGACACTGTGCACTGAGATTTTTCTAAGTGTACTGATATCAATATGACACTGTGCACTGAGATTTTTTTAAGAGTAATAATATCAATATGACACTGTGCACTGAGATTTTTCTAAGTGTACTGGTATCAATATGACACTGTGCACCGAGATTTTTTAAGTGTAATGGTATCAATATGACACTGTGCACTGAGATTTTTTAAGTGTAATGGTATCAATATGACACTGTGCACTGAGATTTTTTAATTGTAATGGTATCAATATGACACTGTGCACTGAGATTTTTTAAGTGTAATGGTATCAATATGACACTGTGCACTGAGATTTTTTAAGTGTAATGGTATCAATATGACACTGTGCACTGAGATTTTTTAAGTGTAATGGTATCAATATGACAATGTACTGAGATTGTTTTAAGTTTAAGTGGTATATAACACTGTTTAACCATTTATCTTTTTTTTTACGTACAGTATACCACTTTATTGTCATTGAGCTCTTTTAAGTGTAACTGTTTATGCCACTTGTTGACATTAAGCTCTTTTAAGATTATTGGTGTATGCCACTGTATTGACATTGAGCTTTGTAAGTGTGATGGCATACGAAACAATTTTGGCATTGAGAATTTTTAAACATGTATGGGGACTGCGCGTTTTAAACGGAAATGGTATATGACGGGAAGAACAAAAGGTGGAATTGTTTTACAGTTTTACAATAAAGCCTTACATAAAAACAATTGGGAATTTCATGAATTAGGTTTATCTAAACGTGTACAATACTACCATAAGAATTGGACTGTCGATTAATTTTCATTATTTCGTAACTTTAAGCATGTTAATCGCAGTTTGTCGTGACAATATAAATGAAATCAAATAATTAGCAAAAGAAACTGTAAATGATTTGGATCTATTCTAATCGTATTCGTATTCACCCCATTTATAAATTCATTAGTTACTTACCCAAAATCGGATTTGAGAACACTTCCGCATGGGTAGAAAAGTTCTTAACATTACGTATTGTGTTCTTATGGTTGGAGTTCGTTTCTCAAGTGTTGACTATGGGAATGTGTTTCTTTTTGTCCTTTTCCGTTCCCGAGGATTAAGCGGGTCTTAAGGGAAAATGTGATTTAACTCATGGACTCTGAAAGCATGGAGGAAACGAATAAATCATATTATTAAAAGGCAAATAGAAGATTAGTCTCTCAAGCCATTGGCAACAGTGACATGGTTGTTAAGACAAATATGCAACAATTTTAAAATAAATAACGTTTTGACTAATTGGATGATTCACACTGTATCCAATTTTACTCCTAGCCTGAAAAAGTAGGTGACATGACGTGTACAGTGGAAACAATTCAGGTAAAGTGGAAATCGTTTAAGTACCATAAATTCCCAACGGTCATCTACCTACAAATCAAACAAATGAAAGTTCGAATTTTATTTCCTTCATCCATTATCTTTAAGGGTTTGCCTTTGTCCACGGAATGGTCATGCAATTTGTTATTTTAAATGGCTATCGTAGTTTTGACATTGTTGCTATTATTGTTGTTCTTTTAAAACGGAGAGAGTGAGGGTTTGATTAATTGGAGCGTAAAAATGCGAAGATATTTCCCATCCTCACTACCCCTGTTACAGCGACCTTTGTATTGGAATCTTGTACAAACTCTTAGATGATGACAGTTTTAAGGAGTCGTCATTGCATAATGCAGTTACCCATGATTAATTTAACTAGGTATTAATACCCGTGTAACAATCGGATTAAAGTGTTGAAGGTCCAAGTTACGATTGCCTATGATACAATTAGACTGGAGTATTGATGGCCCAGGTTACAGTTACCATGATACAACTGGACTGGAGTCTTGATGGTACAGTCTACAGTTGTCTATGATTCAGTTGGAATAGTATATTTGATCTCACTGAATAGTTTCGTAGTTTGACACCTCCCTAATTTCTAAGGTAGAGAACATGAGTCTAATATTCATAATCCTAGCGTTTATAAATTCACACATAAGCTAAATCTGTTTTGTGGTTTACATTTAAATTGATTTAGGCCTGGAAATGGGTTGGCTTGTTGGTGACTGCCTGATACAGTTAAACCAGCATTGGAGATCAAATGCGTAACTTAGGGTGCAAATGAAGAGCCGACTTGGCTTACATATTTACGTGTGTCTGCTGGACATAAATCACAATTAATTTTACTATATGCTCTCTACCATTAGTTCTCAGTACTGACATTTCCACTGTGTGACAATCGATACAAATTGTAGGTTAATCTAAAATACCTTCAAAGATGATGACTTCACCGTGAAGTTCTTGTCAAAGAATCACCTGCATTGTTTTGAGAGGCAGCACTGTAAACAGAGCAGCATGTAAACAGAGCAGCATGTAAACAGAAAACAGATTGCACTTCTGGATCATCACCAAGGCCTTATTACTCACTGTGCACTGTCGTCGAAATACACACAGACAACCACTCTATGAGCTCATGATCTCACGGATAAACAATTACCTTTAAGTTCATACCAAAATGCATCAATATAACTCTTTTATCACCACCGAAATGAGAGAGGGAGAAATGGTCTAAAAATGGACTAGAACTACATTCGTAGGTAATGAACTGGAAATACTAATAGCGATGCAATTCCTGACAGGCCCACCTTTTTGCAAATCTTTGTAAAACTTTTTGATATTTGCATGCTACGCCTATCTGAACTTTATACATGAAGTGTTGTGGCATTTCCTTGCAAATAAGACATATGACACCTGTCAGAAAGTGAATAATGCGGGTGTTTCACAGGGTGCACGTGGTGGTCCAAGCTCTCCAACAATGGGGATACGAAAATACAGTTTCTAGGCAGGCTTTCCTTCCTGAACAATGGTGCTAACCTCTCTCTCATGAAAGCCTAATCCAAGTCTTTGAGGTGCTATATATCAGTGTGGTTATATGAACTAATCGTGGTCCCTTAAGGGGGTACACTGCACAGGTCCTTATGAAACCCTGCTATACCCACCGAACTACTGGAGAGCTTTCAAGCTGATCCAACTCTAACACTTTGTTCCAGATATCAGGCTAAACCTGAAAAAATATAACATGTTTCACTTAATTCTAGAAAACAGTAAGCTGTAGGTAAATGAAGTTAGATATAGTAATTTCAAAATAACATTAAGGTTGCAAGCATGGGAAAGCATATTAAACTTGACAGTGACATTCAAAAATGTGAAGCAATGGCTATGTATTTAAGTAACAAATTTATGTTAAAAGTATACAAGGTTTCTTGAAGCATATTTAGTCATTTACAGGTTAAATAACTAATCAGATAGACAATGTATCATAAAGTTTAAGACAATGTTGGGACGGAGAGGTTTTGATCATTGGTACAAACATGGGTTCATAATAGTATACATTAAAGTCACGGGGAAATGTAGTAAATTAAAATATATTCCTATAAGTAATACTATTCATGAGGAAAACACTAATTTTAGATATTGTAAGTAACAAAAAAAAAACAAATGTGGCCACACAGATAACCTATAGGTACCAACAAATCCTATATCAGAAACTAAATGTGAAATTATGATCCTCAACACTTGCAAACAAGAATCGAAATTCGCATATGTGAACATATACAATGTACTTGGTAAGATCAAATGTGCAAACATAATTCAAATCATCTGTTTGAATATTTATAGTGTATTATTTTTAGGGCATAACCGATTAGCATTTTTCTACCGATTTCCGATTCCGGATTTTGGGCATGAAATTTTTCCGATTCCGGATACGATTCAATTAATCGGAAATGCTAAATCCGTATTTTTTTTCTAAAAAATTTCATCTTCCGTTTCCGGGTTTCTGGTATCTGGTTTTGCCGTGTTTAGCATGTTACTTCGTTCTTTACCATATCCGGCTTCATTTCCGGTTTTTACCCGCCAGTTCAAATAGATTGTCTCACAGCGTGGTTGTGTTGACCATATTGGACTTTTCTGACTTCTTATTTAACTTTATTAACGCACTATCGAATGACCCGCAGTGTTAGACACGGTGCTATAGAAATTCAACTTTATTATTTTTATTATCCGAATCTGTCGTTCCTGCCTTGTCCGACTCCGATTAATCGGAAGTTCATACTATCCGGTGGAATCCGATCTCCGGATCAAAAGTCGGTTATGCCCTAATTAGTTTACAGTATTTGTTAGCAACTGTTAAGCTCAACGATTCAGTGGAATTAGATATTAAATAATGCCACGATACCGCACTCGGTCAAAGTACTAAACTGAAATAAGTTAACTTACATGGGCATATTCAAGATAAAAATAACATTTTGGAATACTTTAAATACACACAGCCAAAAATGTGCCGTACCGATTCACTGATTTTTTTTTTTACAATGTCAGCCCATATGATGTACTGAATATGAACTTTTGATCCTAAACATTCTAAAATATGTGAATATTTGTTCATGTGGGATATGTAACCATGTTAAGATCAGTTATACACAGTTAAACTCAAAATATCTGTTTGAATATTTCTTTTGCAATTTTTAGAGTGCCAGTTTACAAATATTAGTAATTACTAATGCATAACGCAAGATGGATCATTAGAATTCCCACAATGCCGCACTACAACAATTAATATCTTGACCAAACTGAACAATAAAATGTAACGCATTTTGTGTTCAACTTGCATCATTTTGCTGGGTTTGTTTTTACATCCAAGGGTAAATATACCTATGGAAAGTATGTTTTATCCCTTTGACCTGTATTTCATTCTCGGACAGTTTTAAATGATTTAGTAGAGAACTTGAGTAGGTTCTAGTATAAAGTTTTCATCACTGTCGTCTCACTAAATACCCTGTAACTATATTTGTTAGCAATTACTAAAAGCATAAAAAAATGCATCAATATAACTCTTTTATCACCACCAAAATGCGAGAAAAAAATGTTCTAAAATAGACTAGAACTACATTCGAGGGTACTGAACTAGAAATACTAATTGTGATGCGATTCTTGCTACAGAGGTAAATATTTAAAAAATCTAGATAGTTACGGTGTGATCAAAGCATGCTAATTTGTTACAGTACTAGTGAATTGTATTTTCATGAATAAGACACATACTGATTTTTTTAGCTGTCTTGTCACAGTAAAATATTCAAACTAGTTCTTCTCTGTCAAAAATAAATGTAAAAAGAGGGTTTGGTGTCAGTGTTGGTTCAATATAAAAGCCGCAAGTTGCATAAGGAAATAACCTTAATACCTTAGTCAGAATATTCCAAGCATCCTTTCAGCAAAAATCATTAATTTTTATTAGTATCTTTAATGTAATATTTTTATTATTTTTCTGCAATAGGTCATCGTCGGTTGAACATTTGCCAAAACAACTGTCCAGTGAGACCTTAATGGCCCAGGTTTGGATTACCCATGATAAATTTGTATTGGAGTATGGATGGTACAGGCTGCATCTACCCATGATAGTATTAGATTGGAATTTTGTGATGGTACAAGTTACAGTTACCCATGATACAAGTGGAGTGGAGTATTATATTGTTCAAGTTACAGTTACCCATGATTCCATTGCATTGGAGTGTTGATGGCGCAGGTTGTGCTCAATCAAAACACCATTTGAAACATGGCGAAACGATATCGATGAAATGTCTTGAAGTAATTCTAGCGTCTGACAATGTTACATATAAAGACAAATCCGAGTTTCGTTTATTATGTATATACTTGCTTTTACATTTAAAACAAATTGACTAAAAGCTGCACACCCCTGCTAGGGTATAACGCCATTTTTCAGCACACGATATGCTATACATGGCGGCCAGTATTATTGGTGGAGGAAGAACCCGGGAAAACCCCCGGAAAGAACCACCGACCCACGAGAAGCTACTGGCAAGCTTTTTCACATAACTACATTAGCCGACTCTTAGACTCGAACCCACGCAGACAGAGGTGAGATGGCAGTGATCCTTAACGGAAAGCGTTTTAGACCACTCTGCCATTCTGGGCCCCTTAATGTGTTGGTTCCCAAACGGTACTTTAATTCTATCTAGACTACCATACGTTTCAACAGCCGAAATGAATGTAAGCTGCGTGATGTCATTGGTCACTGATAGTGAAGAGTGTAGGTAACATGATTTTATTTGGTAACTGACACTCAACAGTGGATATTGTGTGATGTTGTCTGGTAACTGTCAGTGAGGAGTGGTTGTGCATTATGTCATTTGGTCACTGACAATCAAGAGTGGAGGCTGCATGATGTTATTGGTCACTGACAGTGAAGAGTGGAGGCTGCATTATGTCATTGGTCACTGACAGTGAATAGTGGGGGCTGTATGATGTCAATGGTCACTGAAAGTGAAGAGTGGAGGTAGCCCTGTGTCGTTTGTAGGGCATAACCGACTTTTGATCCGGAAATCGGATTCCACCGGATAGTATGAAATTCCGATTAATCGGAGTCGGACAAGGCAGGAACGACCGATTCGGATAATAAAAATAATAAAGTTGAATTTCTATAGCACCGTGTCTAACACTGCGTGTCATTCGATAGTGCGTTAATAAAGTTAAAAAAGAAGTCAGAAAAGTCCAATATGGTCAACACAACCACGCTGTGAGACAATCTATTTGAACCGGCGGGTGAAAACCGGAAATGAAGCCGGATATGGTAAAGTACTAAGTAACATGCTAGACATGGCAAAACCAGATACCAGAAACCCGGAAACGGAAGATGAAATTTTTTAGAAAAAAAAATACGGATTTAGCATTTCCGATTAATTGAATCGTATCCGGAATCGGAAAAATTTCATGCCCAAAATCCGGAATCGGAAATCGGTAGAAAAATGCTAATCGGTTATGCCCTAGTCGTTTGGTCACTGACAGTGAAGAGCGGATGTTGCATGATGTCATTTGGTCACTGAGAGTAAAGAGTGGAGGTTTCATGATATCATTTGGTCACTGACAGCGAGGAGTGGATGTCGTATGATGTCGGCGGCGAACAACGCCATTGGTCACTGACAATGAAAAGTGGAGTAAATCACGCCATTGATCACTGAGAGTGAGGAGTGGAAGCTGCATGATGACATTGGTCTCTGACAGTGAAGAGTGGGGAGATAGCATGGTGTCATTTTGGTGAAGACTGGAGCTGCATGATGTCATTGGTGACTAACAGTGAATTTTGGAGGTATCATTATGTCATTTGGTCACTGACTATATAGAGTTAATGAAGAATGATGTTATTTAGTCATTGACTGTGAGGAGTGGAGGCCCCATTATGGCATTGGTCACTGACAGCAAAGACTGGATGTTGCAGGTTGTCATTTGGTCACTGACAGTGAAAAGTGGAGGTATCATGTTATTGTTTTGGTGAAGAGTGGAGGCTGCATAATGTCATTGTGGTGCCGACTGGAGGTTGCATGATGTAATTGGTCATGACAGTGACATGTGGAGGAATCATGATGTAATGTGGTCATTCCCAGCAAAGGGTGGAGGCTGCAGGATGTCATTGGTAACTGACAGTGAAGAATGGAGAACGAATGAGGTCATTTGGTCACTGACAGTGAAGAGTGGAGGCTGCATGATGGCATTGTTCACTGACAGCGAGGAGCGTATCTTGTAGGATATCATTTGGTCACTGACAGTGAAGAATGGACGTTGCATGTCATTAGATTACTGACAATGAAGAGTGGATGTTGCGTGATGGCATTGGTCACTGACAGTAGAAGATGGAGGTGAATAACGACGTCATTGATCACTGACAGTGAAGAGTGGATGATACATGATGACACTGGTCATTGACAGAGAAGAATGGAGGCTGAAATATGTAATTTGATCACTGACAGTGAAGAGTGGAGGCTGCATGATATCATTGATCCCTAACGATGAAACGAAGAGGTCACATGATGTCATTTGGTCATTGACAGTGTAAAGAGTGGAGGTTGCATGGTGTCAGTTGGTCACTGCCAGTTAAGAGTGGAGGCTGCATGAGATCATCGGTCACTGAGAATTAAAAGTGTGTGTTGCATAATGTCATTGCTCTCTGACAGTGATTGATGGATTTTGCATGATTTCATTTGTTTTCGGACAGTGAAGAGTGAAGGCTTCTTGGTGTCATTGGTCACAGACAGTGAATAGGGGAGGTATCATGATTTGATATGGTCATTGACAGTGACGAGTGGAGGTGAATAACGTCATTGGTCACTGACAATGAGATGTGGTGGCTGCATGATGACATTGGTCACTAACAGTGAAGAGTGAGTGTAGCATATGTCATTTGGTCAATAACAGTGAAGAGTGGAGGCTGAATGATCTCATTTCTTACTGACGGTCAAAAATGGATGTTGAAGGATATAATTTGATCACTGACAGGGAAGAATTGATGTTGCATGACGTCATGTGTCACCGACAGTGAAAAATGGATGTTGCATGATGTCATTGGTCACTGACAGTGAAGAGTGGAAGTGAAAAACGTCATTGGTCCCTGATAGTGAAAAGTGGAGGCTGCATGATGTCATTGGTCACTGACAGAGAAGAATGGAGGCTACATGATATCAGCTGGTCACTGACAGTGAAGAATGATGTTCCATGATGTCATTTGGTCCTTGACAGTGAAGAGTGGAGGTAGCATGATGTCATTGGTAACTGACAGTGCACCGTGGATGTTGCATTATGTTTTTTGGTAACTGAGAGTGAAGAGTGGAGGTGAATAACGTCATTGGCCACTGACAGTGAAGAGTGGATGTGAATAACGTCATTGGTCACTGACAGTAATAAGTGTAGGTGAACAACGTAATTGGTCTTTGACAGAGAAGAGTCGAGTATGCATGATATCATTGGTCACCGGTAGTGACGAGTGGATGTTGTATACTGTTGGTCACTGATAGTGAAGTGTTAAGGCAATGACGAGTTCAAATATATATCGGTTAAAAGATATAAAGAATATTTTTTTAAAAATAAGATGCCTCGAACCAACTTTTTGTTACTGCAATATGCATTGTATTTGAGGTGCATCAAAATATAAGTATCATGAATACAAAGGCTGACCATCTTGAAAGATGTCAAGTAAAGCCCGTTTCGGTGATATCAAGCAACCGCACAATGGATGGACATACTCTTTAAAACATTTCACAGTGTCCAAATATAAAGTTTGACATGAGTTGGAGACAGGGTTAGAGATGTAACTTGAATATTAAATTAAAAACAAGAGAACAAAAAAAAAAAACAACGGATGAAGTTTGATTAAATTATTGTAAGTTTTTTTTAGCAGGGAAGAATTGTTATTCTATAAAATATCTCCAGGTACTATTTTCTGTAAATGTACGTGAAAACGAGACTAAGATGTGATGCGCGTTTAAAAAAACACTGATCAACTTTGATAACCGTGAGTTTCTCTTCCTGATTTGTATCCATATACATGAATGACTGAAATCTCTATCTTAATATAGAAGATGCTTGGTAATGCTTATCTTAATAGGATCGCACGTGCGTCAGGACAGCAGGCATCACCCAGAGTTCGCTTATAATATGAAATTAATAACGACGACATCGGCTGCTTATAAAACTACTGCAGTTTGTACACTACCAAGAGTACATCTCATTCTACTACTACCACCACCACCACTATTACACTTCTACTTACCATGCACACTACTACCACAACTACCTACCCTTATACACTACTATTGCGACTATTTATCCTACTGCTACTACTACTGCTGATGTTGCTGCTACTGCTACTACCTGCTGCTTCTAGCACTAATGCTACCTCTGTTCTATCAATACTGCTACTCTAGCTACTATCACTATCAATACGGTTTGCCGTGCTACACAAACATAGGTACTATTACAACCACTTAAGGGCTACTGTTGTTACTACTACTACCATTACTACTACTACTACTACTACTACTACTACTAATAATAATAATAATAATATTAATAATAATAATAATAACAAGAAGAAGAGAGACACCGCTAAAGTGACCTAGTGGTTAGAGCGTCCGCCGCTTAAGCAGGAGGTCGTGGATTCCATTCCAGGCCAAATCATGTCAAAGACAAACAAAAAAGGTACTAACAGCTGCCTCGCTTGACACTCAGCATCAAGAAGTTAGTGTTAGGACTGGTCGGCCTGGTGTCAGGATAATGTGACTGGGTGAGACAT
This sequence comes from Unio delphinus, assembly GCA_029339505.1. NCBI lineage: Eukaryota > Metazoa > Mollusca > Bivalvia > Unionida > Unionidae > Unio > Unio delphinus. The sequence goes on along the minus strand of JAQISU010000126.1, from coordinate 464,794 downwards.
CATGCTACATGTCTGCGGCATGATGTCCCAGTGCTAGACATCACTATAGACTGTCTCACATTGTAGCGATATGACTGAATAATTGTTAAAGCTACGTTAAAAATCTAAATCCTAATCAAAGAAGAAGAAGAAGAAGAAGAAGAAGAAGAAGAAGAAGAAAGTGAACTTTATCAACATTAATGAGATATAGGGGTGATAAGGTCACCAGAATATACCATTTTCACATTTCCCGTGTGCATGACCATGGTTCGTCAAGTGAGGATAATACCTGCGAAAACTTATGTTTTTTTTTTAGGGTTATCCAAATCCAATGAGAAATGATAATCGCAACCACACTATAAAGCTTGTATCGTAAATATCTAAAATTACACACAAGTAATACACTGGCATACTTGTATAATATTGACATGCGTATCATATACATTCACGCATGCAAATAAATTGATATAATGTGATGCACTGAGTTACAGGTAATATACTAATATGAGGTAACATACCGATATACTGTGATACGCTGACATACGATACATATACTTATACACAGATAATACACAGACATACAGGTAATATACTGACATACATGTAATATATTTTCATACAGGTATTATACCGATACAAAGGTAATATACTGAGATGCATGTAATATACTGATATACATGTACAGGTAATATACTAACATACAGGTATTATACTGACATAAATGTAATGTATTCCTATACAGGTAATATACAGGTAATATTCGTAATGAATTGATATACAGACAATATGCTCAAAGCATGCCTAACATCAGCTGTTCACTCACCCTAAATCCGAAATTCAAAGTTTGAATTGTATTGGAAGTACATTAAATAACAGATTATTTCATTTTTCGCCTGAGAGTTGTCGACAATCAATCATCAACTATTGCTTTTTACAGATTTTGGTTTTACAAATATACAGCCTGATCAAACGAGATTGTAGTTTGGAATAAGTTTAGTACTCCACTTTTAAAATATAGGAGAGAGTAACGTTGCGCAGTTAGTGCCAATTTGAAGTGTGTGTGTGTGTGTGTGTGTGTGTGTGTGTGTGATCAAACGAATAAGTGGAGTACTCCACTTTTAAAATATAGGAGAGAGTAACGTTGCGCAGTTAGTGCCAATTTGAAGTGTGTGTGTGTGTGTGTGTGTGTGTGTGTGTGTGATCAAACGAGATTGTAGTTTAGAATAAGTTTAGTACTCCACTTTTAAAATATAGAAGAGAGTAACGTTGCGCAGTTAGTGCCAATTTGAAGTGTGTGTGTGTGTGTGTGTGTGTGTGTGTGTGTGTCTGATAGGCTCATGGGAGTGATTGATACTTTATCGCAGGCGTGATTATGGTTTGCAATCACTGTTTATTGGTACATATTGTGTCTTTAAAATAAATTATCATATTTTAGTAGTGATGATGGACAAAATATATCAATCCATTTATCTATCTATAATAAAACCAAACATTATATATATATATATATATATATATATATATATATATATATATATATATATATATATATATATATATATATATATATATATATATATATATATATATATGTCTGATAACGGAAGGAAGGCATCCGTTTCGTGTGGTCCAGCGTCTTCGAATTGTGGGTAATTTTGTCGGCGCAGTTGAAATTTCACATTCTGCGCCGAGCGAAATCGTCTCCAATAGCTTTGTCGAATAAAATTATTATGTAAAAGAAACAACTGTCACTATCCCCGCGTTAGAACGTAAAATAAAGCAATGATTTGATATTGTGATACGTGCACAGATGTGTTTGTGCGCATGTGTGCAATATCATTGAACTCCTTCTACACAAAATGTATTAAAGCTGGGCAAATGAAACTTACCTCAATGATAGCCTTGTGATTGCATACTGTGTCGATATGTTTTGAATCACGTGCCAAGACTTTTCAAATTATTTTTTCGCCACTGTGGGTTGGGAAATGGTTGTATGTTGATTTTACAGAGTTTAGTTTCCAATACCACGAGTTGTTGTGCTTCACGTGTCTGGGATTTGACGTGTGTGATTAATGACCCAAGTGTCAACACATGTCAAACTGGGACGCCCCTGGATGACGGACAGGGGTTGCCCGGAGTCTTTCCATATAATGTGTTACAGTTCAGTCTTAAAGAAACTGTACTCGTGACACGAATTGTACGAGATCAAAAATCGCACTATTAGATCAGTAGTGGGTCCTTAGGAATGGCACTTTACCGCACTTGCTTTGTCACTTTATAGCATCATATTGTTGAAATGCAGTAACATGTCCCAAACCAAAGCCACACACACGTACCAACATCTATCTATCTATCTATCTATCTATCTATCTATCTATCTATCTATCTATCTATCTATCTATCTATCTATCTATCTATCTATCTATCTATCTATCTATCTATCTATCTATCTATCTATCTAATCTTCCTGGGCAATAGCTTGAAACTATCCAGGTCCACGCCCTCTAACTATTTGCTTTCTTAGAGGACATAACTACCAAAGTATCTGCACAAATGACATTGGCCCCTGAGGCAGTCCTTGTCCTCAGAGACATATCCAGTGGCTAAAACTGCATGGTGGCGATCAGAGCGGGAAAACACGTTGATGCGTATTTCTCTCATGCCTGTATTTGACTCTTTATCCACTTTATTGGACTGTTATTAAATTAATGTCTGTATTAGATACTAAGACAATACTACATATGTATAATGTATATTCCAGAAATATATACTTAGAAATCCCATAATGATATATTTCGTTTAATTCCTTTCTTCATTCGTATGTAGTATTCTCCTTCCTTCCTTCCTTCCTTCCTTCCTTCCTTCCTTCCTTCCTTCCTTCCTTCCTTCCTTCCTTCCTTTATTCATTCATTACTAGCATCTTACATCCACTGATTGTATTCACGTGTTTCTTATTTAGTGTGCTTGTATAATAATTCCTGCTTATATTGAAATTCAAAGGGAAAACCGTTCCACTGGAATAATATGGATAACCCATACACAGGGCAAACATGGAAAACCTCTACAAGGGATTAATATGGCAACCCTTACTCAAGAATAATACGGAGAACCCTTACACAAACTAATATGGAAAACCTTACACAACTAATATGGAAAACTCACACGCAGGACTTACATGGAAAACCCTTACACAGGATTAATAGCCTTGATTAGGATTAATATGGAAACATTTACGCAGGAGTAATATGGCAAACCTTACACTACTAATTTGGAATACCTTTACACAGATCTGATATTAAAAAAAAAACTTGCACGTGACTAATATGGAAATTTTACACGGGATTAATATGGAAACCGTTACGCAGGACTAATATGTTAAGTCTTACACAATTAATATGGAATACCTTTACACAGAACTAAAAAGGAAAACCCTTTCAAGTGACTAATATGGAAACCTTACACTACTAATTTGAAATACCTTTACACAGAACTAAAAAGGAAAACCCTTTCACGTGACTAATATGGAAACCTTACACTATAATTTGGAATACCTTTACACAGAACTAAAAAGGAAAACCCTTTCACGTGACTAATATGGAAACCTTACACGTGACTAATATGGAAACCTTACACGGGAATAATATAGAATCTCTACGCAGGACTAATACTGTACGCCTTTCACATGACTAGTATGGAAAACTGTACACAACTAATATGGAAAACCTTTGCACAAGACTAGTATGGAAACCATTTCACAGTACAAATATGGAAAACCCTTACACGGGAATAATATGGCAGACCTTTTCAATGGAATAAAATTGAATCTCCTTACACAGGTCTAACATGGAAAACTTTTACACGATTCTAAAATGGAAACTCTTACACTAGACTAATATACACTGACTCATAATGAAAACCCTTACAAAGACTAACACGGAAAACCCGTACACAGAACTAATATGGAAAACCTATACACGATTCTAAAATGGAAACCGTTACACATGACCACTATGAAAAAATCCTTTCACTGGACTAATATTGAAAAACCATACAAGGGACCAATATGGAAAACCCTTCCAAAGGACTAATATGGAAAACTCTTTTAAAGGACTAGAAACCCTTATACGGGACTAATATGGAAGACCTTTACAAAGACTAATCATCATACAAATAAATCTTAACGAAAATGTAAGGTCCGTTTTGAACAGAAATTGTTGCAGAGTAAGTATCTTAATATACATGCATTATATAATATCCACAGTGAATGGAACAATATAAAAACCTTTATCCTTTGCTGACCAATTAAGAGTAATATCTATAAAAAACCTAATGTAAATATATGCCATTTAATTCAAAATTTATTGGTCAGTAAAAGACGCTTGCCTCTCAAAGGCAACTATTTAAAACAAGTGACATACAGAGGTCTGCTTTGAACTGCGAAAAAAAAAATTACTTTATATCGACATCTTAAAATTTGTTTTGTCTTATTGTTCGCCAGTTTATTCTCAGAAAATATAATGTTTGACAAATCCATTGCAAGAAAGTCTTTGCATAAACCAATACACGAAGAGCAAACTTTGAATAAATAAAATTTAAACAGGGACGAATAATCTTAAAGTCTTCATTGTAATATTTATTCATCTGTGTAACCGTAAATACCGTAAAAGACTCGCCCTAGCAAACTGATCATGTAAGAAAAACTTTTATCCTTGCAAACTGTACATAGATGAAGAACTCTTTGTCAAGTTTTATTCATTGAACATGAGATGTTTTAATAACTTTTGAAAATCCAATTTCATCCCTTCCCCGAAAACAGTGTTTTCAGATCTATTAATTAGAATATAGATTTCTACAGTTATTTACATGCACTAATAAATAAAAAGAAAAATAAATTGGTTGGCAAGTTTCGGGATTTATTCACATGACATAATAGTAAGCACTGCAAGATATCAAGCAGAAGAATCTCCCACAATTAAAGATAAGTGATGTGTGCAAAAGTGGAAAGGATGAAGATGAATGTTTTCAAGTTCAGTGGAAATGAATGATTATTCGTCCAATGCGGGGGTGTACAATCTTGCCAGTAGCTTTCTGGTAGTTGGTAGTTCTTACAGGGCTTTTCCCGGGTTATTCTTCCACCAATTATCGTTGCCTTTATGAATAACCTGTCGTGTGCTGGAAAATGGCGCTAAGCCACAAAACAACAACAAGAACGGTTTCCCTTGATATTACAATAACGACATGTATGTATGTATGTATGTATGTATGTATGTATGTATGTATGTATGTATGTATGTATGTATGTATGTATGTATGTGTGTGTGTGTGTGTGTGTGTGTGTGTGTGTGTGTGTGTGTGTGTGTGTGTGTCACTCATCCGGATACTAAACCAGTTAATAAACCGTCCTTACACACACAACTAGCCCACTCGTCATCACGCCATTCCAGTCTATAAACCGTCCTTAGACATGTATTATATTCATCACCATCCAAAAGCAGTTTATAAAGGTCGTAGACAAATAACTAGGTCACTCATCACCATGCCATTCCATTTTTTTAACGATTCTTAGACACATAAGAAGCCCACTCAAAACGGTATCCCAAACCAGTCTACAAACTGTCACTCAGACACTAACTATACCATTCATCACCAACATAAACCGACCGCTCCGGTGACATAAGTAGTTCGAGCGTCCACCTCGGATGCGAAGGAGAGGAGGGGAAGGGGGGTGTTCTTGAGTTCAACAGTTCAACCGTAGCCAGAGTTATACCAAAGACATAAAAATGGCATTAGCAGCTGCCTCGCTTGTATATCAACATTGAGAGGTTAGTATTGGTCGGCCTGGCATCATAATAATTCGACAGTGTGGATGATGATGCCACAGGTCTGCGGCATAATGTCCCAGTGCTAGACATCACTGTGTCTGTCTGTCTGTCTGTCTAATTCGGATTTTTAACGTAGCTTTAAAAACATTTAGCCATATGTCTGCGGTGTGAAAGTTTATTATGATTTCTAACACTGGGAAATTTCTTGCTTTTAACCAGTTGACCTTGCTAGCTGATTTTCTCATTTTAATGAGTTGATCCTGATTGCAGATCTTCACATTAATTGAGTTGATCCTGCTTGCCGATCTTCACATTAAATGAATTTTGACCTTGCTTGCTGATCTTTACATTAATTGAATCGATCCTGCTTGCTGATCTTCATATTTAATTGAGTTCTTCAGATCAAATGAGTTGACCTTGCTTGCTGATCTTTACATTAAATTAGTGTTACGACTATATGGTTAAATGAATTTTGACCTTGCTTGCTGATCTTTACATTAAATGAGTGTTACGACTATATGGTCACAAACTTAAATAACTGAACGGAAGCAAAACCAGCACGTTTTGAAAAAGGTAACAAAAAATAAATTATGAAAGTGATAAATGAAACATGTGCGAGGAACTTACAGTATACTGAAGTAAATAAAAACTAGTCTTTATAACGGTCAATAAAACTCCCAAACAAATCAAAAGTTCTTTACGATTTCCAATACCGGAAATATACTAGTCCTCCAAGAACCATGACGTTGTCCAGTAAAAAAAATGTTCTTCCTCTCGAAATAGATCTAATTACATCAAAACACTCGTCTGCAGACATTTATCTGGAAAACAAAAAGTGTGAGTGACTCCAGAAAAAGAGAATAAATCTAATAGCCTAACTTTCGCCCTATTTGCACCATATATTGAAACTATAGTTCGCTATAGACCAACGAGATATCACACACTACTGATTTCTGAAGAACTAAACATATTCATGTGACTTCACGCAGCCAATTGGAAACCACATAATTATTCTTGAAACTTCTATGCTCCATAAGTCACTGAGAAACTACGCCATATGCGCCATTTTGGCTTCTTATTACGATTATTTTTTACTAATTGTCAACACGTACGTAAATATTATTTATTGATCCTACGCAATTTTGTTCTTAACAAGCCAGGTCACGTATAATTTTTAACAAAAGATATTATATACAGTTTTACAACTATGAACACAAATTATGAAAATGACATAATAATGTACCATATATATACAAATATATATATGTGTGTGTGTGTTTGTGTGTGTGTGTGTGTGTATGAGTGTGTGTGTGCGTGCGTGCGCATGTATGTAACTCATCCCTTCATAACGCAAAGAAAGATTTATGTAATAAAGCTTTTTTTTCCGCATTAATCAAACAACTAATGAAATTTTACAGGAAGATGTATGATAAATATACAAGCTGTATATAAAATAATGAAATATAAAACTCATATACGCATGAAAGCGCATCTGTAATTAATTTAATTGTTTTCCCTTTGATGTGCCGAATATCAATGTTGTATTCTTGCTACATCAATCTACATCTCAACAACCTCTGGTGTTTATATTTCATGTTTTTAATGACAGTAAGTGGATTCTGTTCACTGAATACACTATTCTGAGGAGGAGAATTAATATACACTTCACAGTGTTGTAACTTCCTGACGTTCCCCAAATTTTTTGCTGCGAATATATGGTCACAAACTTAAATAAAGAGACAAACGAAACCAAACAAGTTTTGTAAAACTTAATAAACGATTTAATTATTAAAATGATAAATGCGAGAGGGCTGTCACTATAATTTATAGCAATATATATTTTCTAGTTTTACAACCATGAATGAAACTTATTAATATGAAATAATAAATCAAGTACCCGGAGTTGCCAAAAATATAGATATACAAAACATGAGGTTAGTTTGCTTGCTGATTTTCACATTATATGAAATGAACTTGGTAGTTGATCATTCCATTTCAATGAGTTGCTGCTACTTGCTGATCTTCACATTTCACTGAGTTGACCTAACCTGCTGATCTTCACATTTCATTGAGTTGACCTAACCTGCTGATCTTCACATTTCACTGAGTTGACCTAACCTGCTGATCTTCACATTTCACTGAGTTGACCTAGCCTGCTGATCTTCACATTTCACTGAGTTGACCTAGCCTGCTGATCTTCACATTTCACTGAGTTGACCTAGCCTGCTGATCTTCACATTTCACTGAGTTGACCTAGCCTGTTGATCTTCACATTTCACTGAGTTGACCTAGCCTGCCAATCTTCACATTTCACTGAGTTGACATAGCTTGCCGATCTTCACATTTCACTGAGTTGACCTAACCTGCTGATCTTCACATTTCACTGAGTTGACCTAACCTGCTGATCTTCACATTTCACTGAGTTGACCTAGCTTGTTCATCTTCACATTTCATTTTCTAAATGAAATGCAAAGTCTTGTTAAAGGTAATTATAAATATCAAAATATGATTTAATACCACAATAATCATGTCAATATATGATTTGCTGCAATAATTGTCGTACGAATATATGATTTTTATTTGTCAGAATTACGGAAAAATAAATCCACGTATGACATGTAAGTTATGCTTCACCAAATCAAATAATCATTGTTTAAAAGAAACAATAAATTATTACCACACCACACCAGTTGGAAAATACATGCGAAGTCCAAACTAAGACATAACAGTAACTCCGTCATACACCTAGGTCAGTTTATCTCATTAGATTTATTTAGTCTCTCTCTCTCTCTCTCTCTCTCTCTCTCTCTCTCTCTCTCTCTCTCTCATATTAGGACCGGTAACTCTTACACATTACTGCTAGTTATCATATTAGAACTCATCAGACGCCTTTGAATGTTAGAGGTTGTTTTTTTTTATAACTCCCATGCATATTGGATCCGGTAACTCCCCGTATATTACAGGCACTTAATCGAATTAGAATTCTTGACTCCCTCATATATTAAGGCCAGTAACTCTCTCCTATAATAGGGTCAATTACTCTCCCGTATGCTAGGGCCAGAAACTCCCTTTCATATCAATGCATGTTAACCTTATTTTAATTTATTAGACTCCCTCACATATTAGGACGGGTTACTCCTATTAGACTTCACCATTCACCCTAACATATCAAGGCCAGTAATCCCCTCGCATATTACAGAAATGTAACCTTATCAGAATTCATCAGATCGTTCACATTTTAGGGCCAGTAACTCCATACAATATTTGGGTCATTCTCTCAGTTACATTTAAGTGCCAGTCAAATTTGCTTGCACTCAGCTGAAGCCATCACACATTATAGCCAGTTACCCTTTACTAGAATACATCCGACTCCATCACACATTATAGCCAGTTACCCTTTACTAGAATACATCCGACTTCATCACACATTATAGCCAGTTACTCTTTACTAGAAGACATCCGACTCCATCACACATTATAGCGTTACCCTTTACTAGAATACATCCGACTCCATCACACATTATAGCCAGTTACCCTTTACTAGAATACATCCGACTCCATCACACATTATAGCGTTACCCTTTACTAGAATACATCCGACTCCATCACACATTATAGCCAGTTACCCTTTACTAGAAGACATCCGACTCCATCACACATTATAGCGTTACCCTTTACTAGAATACATCCGACTCCATCACACATTATAGCGTTACCCTTTACTAGAATACATCCGACTCCATCACACATTATAGCCAATTACCCTTTACTAGAATACATCCGACTCCATCACACATTAGAGCCAGTTACCCTTACTAGAATACATCCGATTCCATCACACATTATAGCGTTACCCTTTACTAGAATACATCCGACTCCATCACACATTATAGCCAGTTACCCTTTACTAGAAGACATCCGACTCCATCACACATTATAGCCAGTTACCCTTTACTGGAAGACATCCGATTCCATCACACATTATAGCCAGTTACCCTTTACTAGAATACATCCGATTCCATCACACATTAGTGCCAGAAGTGTTAGAATTCATCGTACTCCATTCATATAGGACGTCTTAATCGTATTAGACTTTCCCATACGTCCTCACCTTCCAGTTTAACAGTTTCAGATTTTATTCCAATATTTAAAAACGATTACTCGGGACAGCTACGGCTGATCAGATGGATGCTACCAACCCTGATCAGCCCAGGACCGCAAATTCTTAACGTCCTTGGAAAATGGACTTAACTATCATTTCCTCTAAAGGATGTCGCCAATTTAAATGTGTTATATGTGTAGTTAGTCCTACCCCTGTCAACCCAACCCCGACCCCTGAAAAAAATACCAGGTCAAAACCGTCTGTATACAAAATGTTGCTGCGCAGTTTGTGTTTGTCATAGTAGTATAGAGGAAAGATAAAATATATTCGAAGGACCATCTGTCACTGTGTACAAATGTCATTATGAATAGAATTACACAAGACTGTACTAATCATTAGAATATAACAAATAGAAAATATTCAACAAACTCCAATTACGGACACAAACACAATAGTGATACATTTCCCTTGGCATATACAGAATTATACAAAACACACCAATGAAACATGTACCATGGAATATGCAGAATATATATATATATATATATATATATATATATATATATATATATATATATATATATATATATATATATATATATATATATATATATATATATATATATATATATATAACTGTATAACAACACATGCATTATACATTTTCCATGGCATATATAGAAATGTACAAAAACACACGAATGAAACATGTACCATGGAATATGTAGAATTGTACAAAATACACCATTAATACATTTTCCGCACATGCATTATACATTTTCCTTGGCATATACAGAATTATACAAAACACACCAATAAAACAAGTACCATGGAATATGTAGAATATGTACAAAATACACCAATGATACATTTTCCGTTATATATATATATATATATATATATATATATATATATATATATATATATATATATATATATATATATATATATATATATATATATGTATATATATATATATATGTATGTATATATATATATATATATATATATATATATATATATATATATATATATATATATATATATATATATATATATATATATATATATGCAGTATACATTTCCCATGGCTTATATAGAAATGTACAAAAACACACCAGTGATAAATTTGCTATGGTATGTACATAACTGTACAATATTTTCCATTGTACTTACAGAATTGTACAAGTAATACAACAGTGACACCACAACCTTGAGTATTAGTAATAAAAAATGGACCTTAAACAGGGGAGGGAAATAAAAATTGAACATTAATTGATTATATAATGTTATTAAACACTATCGCTGACAACATGTACATAAATGAATACAAATGTAAGAAAAATACAAACAATAACCATCTTTTATTGTTTAAAATATTTTATATTTTAAACAAAACCAGAAAGATCCTTGCTTGTGTTTTTAGCTTTAAAACTATTTCGTCTTTTTCAATGGAAAACGAATTTGTGTAAAATACCGTGGCTGTTTAATTATTTTGTCAGTAATTTGTCATAGCTTGTAAATATATTATCTCGACATAATTTTCAAGTAAAATAAACGGTGTCAGCAAATTACAAGGGTTTAGATCCTGGTGTTAATTTTTGTCTTCCTTACAATTTTCGTCTCAAACACAAATCATGTTTTGTCCTTCAATTTAAAACTCGCGTGTCACAGAAATAATTTTTACTAAATTTGTTCATGACATGACTACAACAAAAGAGTATCACTTTTTATATTTACAATCCACCACTATCTGATTACTAACACACTTTTTAAAGACAATTTTCACACCTATGTCAAATAATTAAAACTGGCTCGTGGTCCCATAGTTGGCCGGGCGTGGCTATTTCATGCCCTGGGCAAGAAATACACGTGTCACCGATAAACCATATAAAAAATAGCTATTACATTGGGGGCTTTTTTTGTATTCATTTCTGTGGGGTCTTCCGTCAAGGAATGGCGTCAAGCCTATTCAACCATAGCCACGCCCACATAGGAAACGGCGGACACATACAATATAAAAAGACCATCTTCTCGACAGGGCATCAATATCATCTCGACCTTTCGACAACACAGCTTGAGTTTGGAGTTAACATAGACATCTTGAACAATTCTGTTTCATTAGAAGTATCTTCCTGATATGAAAGTATAGAAGAAAAATGTAAGTATCATATTTTTATGTTTTTATTATTATTATGCGCTTAATTTAATTACTTTTAAAGATTGATATTACTTTCTTATTATGCCATAAAGCAAGATAAATATTTGCAAATTAAATCTAAAAATGAAAATAAAAGTGTAAATAGACGCAGTCTTGTATCAGAATGGTTACTTTTTGTGTCTTAGACTATATCATGAATTTATATTTTTTTTATTAATTTATTATTAATTTTATGTTTACACAAACCTATAAATCAGTTTATCTTTGGGTCTGCTTATATTATAGTCAAACTAATGTATTTGTGCGTGCGTGTGTGTGTGTGTGTCGTTTATTGACATGTAATCAAACGCGAATGAAATTTGTGTATTTATCTATTTATCGTTTCAAGGAAAACCAGAACAATGTCAACACTTACTTCGAATTTCCTCTTCCCCTTCCCATGCTATTTAGATATTTTTGACATTCACACCCCAAAATAAATACGAAAATAACAACTAAAAGTAAACTCACCATAATTAAAAATCACAGAATAATAACAATAAACGATTACTACTGGAAAGAAAACAGCATAATAATAATAATAATAATAATAATAATAATAATAATAATAATAATAATAATAAATAATAAGAAGAATAAGAATAGAATAATATAATAATAATAATAATAATAATAATAAATAATAAGAAGAATAAGAATAGAATAATATAATAATAATAATAATAATAATAATAATAATAATAATAATAATAATAATTACAATATTAGTAATAATAGTAATATTAATTAGTGATTGTACTGCGGCATTAGCAGTGGTACTAGTACTACTACACCACCAACAAATGTGGTGCTAGCAGACATAGTAACAACAATAGTAAGTAGTGCTTTTAGTGATGTTCCAAGTTTTTATTTGCCATCTTAAAGTATTTTGTTTGCGTTTCTGACATGCTTAAAGACTAACAGGAAGGTTTTATTTACATATCAGTCATTTCGTGCCTTACATTTGTAATCCTACTTACAATGCCACCATTGAACATTTACACCTTTTAAGATTTCCGACATAATGTATACTCTCTTTTAATCCTTTACCAACACCTGTTTAAACGACCTGCACATTTATGACCTAATCATTCGCTTTTCCGGTTGTTGTTCATTGAAGCCTCGTGTGCGGAAATGGCGGTACCCTTTGATCTTGTTATATAGCATGGCATCTATTCGCGTTCCTTTACATCTTAATGAGAAGCCATTTTCGTACCCGGACACCGACTTTGATAAAATTACCTCACAAGGTGTCATTATATAGAAAGTACATACCTTTAACAGCCGAAAGACTTAACTTACAGTGATATCAATGGTTAATTATCAGCGTCGTTATTATTCATGTTATTATTATTATTATTAGTAGTAGTAGTAGTAGTAGTAGTAGTAGTAGTAGTAAGAATCATTGTTTTATCAGTTTCTTTTGAAAATAAAGGCAAAATATCTATAAATATTTTAGAGATTTTTTTAAAATTCTAATATCTTTTAATGATAAGTCTGTCATATTATAACAAAACATGCAAATTGAAAGTAGTGCATGAGTATATGGCGAGAAAAGTCGTTCGTTAAGATGTATTGCTTTTGTGGAGCCATAGAGGCACAAATGCAGTCCCGTTTAAGGATTATAATTAAAAAGTAAAACAACACAAACTATACAATTGAATCAAAGGCAAATACATCAATAATCCTTTCACTGAACACCATTGTCCCTCCTGCGAAGTGATATATTATTTATAAGAATTACACAAGCGTTACCGACAGAAAATATTAGATAGACACCGTTTCAGCCACCTTACAATAAGTATATAATGGTTTTGATTGTAGAAAAAGTATATTAAAAATGAAACTTTTCTTCATGTGTACTATATAAGTCAATTGTGTTTCAGATGGCGACAATAACGATCATTTACAATAGCGACGCCAGACGTGTATCAGGAATAACAAGAACTACAACGTGTGATGACGTCATCAACGTGTTGTTACGGAATACTGGATCAAGTGAGAAGGAAAATGCATTCTCTTTTGCAATTTTTGAGTCAGTTGGTGGCATCGAGCGTCTGCTTCCAGGGAATACACGGTTGTTAAAACTCCAAAACAGCTGGGGTAACGATGTTGAAAACGTAAAATTTGTCCTCAGAAAAAGCCAATGGCATGGATTGGTACCCAAAATTTCTATTGCTAGGAGGAAACGTCTCTGTGAAAAGCGGAAACCAGTCAGTCCATCAGTCGACGGCAACAGGCAATGTCCGAATACTATTTGCAATAACGTGTCAGAGAGGAAGGAAAGTGCTAGACTTCTTGTACAACTGACTCAGACCCAGAAAACAAAGATTCAGAAAATCAAGGATAAAATTACCGGCCTGGACAAGGGCCTAAACAAATTTCGTTTGGGACTTAGATTTAAGAAATTCACTCATGCAAAAACGAAGTCAATCAAGGATGAAACATTTGAAGCCGACAGTATGGATGAATTCCTCGCTAACGTGAATGAGGATAACATGGAGGATTTGCTGAACTTTTGTGATAAAGTTGCTAGCCAAGAACTCAGTCGACTTACATCTGACGCTGGCTGTTCTGATAACCAATCGGATGTATCCACTAAAAATAACAACATTGAAGAAGACTGCAGTGTGGACATTTTGGAGGAAAAGTTAAAGGAGGTTCAACACGCTCTCCATAAATATGCTCACTCAACGAAGACTTTACAGAAATCTGGTGTTGATATTACAACGGAGGCAGCTGTCCTTCAGAACAAAATCATAAGTCGGCAGAAAACTTGTCACTCTTTAATGAAAAATATTGTTTCCCTTGATGGGTCACCAAAGCCTCAAGTTAAATCTGCCGCACCTGGCGTGCACATTATTCCGATGCACAGTACACCTATTTGTGGCCGAGCCATGCCTCGAACTTCCCGCGATGGTGATGATAGGCATCGAATACCTAGAGACCTGAAGAAATGTCTACCGACCGGGCGAACCGGAAAACGCCTTTTAATGCAAAAATACTTGAAGCAACAAGCATCTCTCGCCCCCATGACTAAGAACTCGGTCGTGCATGAGGAATATCCTGCTACGGATAATATCGGAAGTGACACATATACTGTGACGTCAAAAATCATTAAAAACCCTAAATTCAATACTTTGCAAGAGCGGTGTAAATTTTACTGGGACATGGGTTGCAACAGCGATAGTGACAGCGACTCTGGTGGTAGTAACGCATCATTTGATCATGACATCGGGTTTATGGACAGTTTGCCGTTTAGTCCGAATCATGGGGGTGCAATACATTCTTTAAAGAGCAATCACGTTGTGTTTAGTTACTTCGAGAGTCCCAGCATTATTGAGCCTAGCACCCGGAGTTTCGCCAAGTCAATACGTGGCGAAAAACGACTTGTTGATTATAGTATCGGAAGTGAAGACAGTTATGATGATACAGCAGTAACAGTTTCTAAACCTGAAAGATCTTGTAATAGGTATAACGCTAAATCTCAGAAATGTCATTCGGATTCAGACACTGGAGTTAGTTCTCTTGGGAGCGAAGGGAACATTTCATGTTGTCAAACATACCTTGTGTGATGGACTCGATACAAAGTGCTAACGATTATTTGGCTGTACTCTCTCTCTCTCTCTCTCTCTCTCTCTCTCTCTCTCTCTCTCGCTCGCTCGCTTCTGACGTATAATAAATTTATGAATAATGTATATTGTGTTTGTATCTTGTCTCTTATATACTTCTTAAGTTGTTACTCTGTCTCAGATAATTGTACATACTCGCAATAACACACATGTCTACACAAATACACATACATATGAACCCCAAAATTACATATAAAACCATAATCCGCACACACAAGCGCTATTCGTTATGTTTTCTCTCTCGAATAAATCTAGATGCAGATTATCTGGTGGTCTATTGGCCTGGTCGACAAAAGGGGATGGCAACCGTGGATACGTTCCCTAAGCCTGGGCTGAACAACACTTTTTATTTTTATAAAAGAAACATTTTGTTTGAACAAGTACTGGGGGAGTCCCTGGTTTTTCTTACCTTCAGAGCCCCGTGATCGCTTTATACGGCCCTGCCTAGTGGTTAGAACGTGTGCCACAGGTGCAGGAGGTCGCGGGTTTGAACCTCGGCCGAGTCATACTAAAGACTACTTAAAGCTTCATCGCTAGGCTTTCAACCATTAAACGGTTATTGTTAGGACTGGTACGCCTGGTGTCGGGATAATGTGACTAGGTGGAACATCGTGGTGCATGTCTGCGGCATGATGCCCTAGGGTTAGACATCACTATAAACTACCAAACTGCAGACATCGTAGCGATATCAATGAAACAGCGTTAATGCTACCTTAAAAATCCAAATCACACACACAAACACACACACACACACACACACACACACAAACAAAAACACGTGCAGATTGTTAGAACTGGAGCACACTTGCGCTCTCTAAAACGAACTACGAACGCTAGGTGACTAAAGAACTGTCGTAATTAAGTACATAAAATATGCGAAATACACTCGCTATTTCAAGCAAAAGTTTGAATGAAGTAGTTAATGGTCCATTAATTAAGCAAAATACCATCATCAAGTTTGTGACTGTATTTGGGTAATGGGGCAGGATTGACGCGCATCATTTTATTTCCATCTAAAGGAAGAACTATTCTAATATATTCGAACCAAACCTATACAGTATACATCCCTTACATACGCAGCATTCCGCAAAATTAATACAGCAGTGCATTTAAACCATTTTCTCAAGTCTGGCTTCCATCATTCCTCCCTCAGCCTGTAGGCTTTATCTTCTTAGACAAAACAAAACGTATGCTGTAAATTTAATGTATAATCATCCATTGTAGGGAGTACTGTGTGTGGTCAGTCGCATCAATAATGCACAGGAGAAATGCATTTTGTCTCAGATATTTATAATGTTTCAGTTCGGTGTCTCGTTACGTTTCCTCCAGGGATTTTCCTCCATTATATGTTAATGATGGTTTTATTAGCATTCCGTACAGATTGATACTGAACCTAGATACAAACTGAATTAGGATGGGGACGAGATGATCATAGACTGATCGATATACATAAATATGTCAAATGGTACCGATATATTGAAGCAAAATAATTCATGAGATATTTTTGGGGGGCATCTCATCCTGCCCTCTGGTAGTAGGTCTGTTGTGAAGAAGGTATCATGTATCACTAATTGACCATTAAGATTCCTACTGTGTCTAATGCGCCACATGTGGCATACCACGCATACCCACTGCATAATGCATCGTACAAAAGAATGAAAAGGTGACGGAATAAAAAAAACAAATTGAAACTATTTTTAAATAGAAGTTTGTCGCTTCGGATATTTAACGCCTCAGACAAATTTAATATAATTTTGAACTTGTCTGCTTATCCACTCATGCTTCAAGATAAACTTACATTATAAACTTGTGCGATATATACGATACAGTGTGTATACTATTCCCTCGGCCGTTTCATTTGTTTTTATTTTTTTAAACACATACTGTAGGTGTCTAATACCGATCAGTGAAAATAAACAACGCAGTAACAAAACATGGTTGCCTTGTTCGATATTTTCAATCAAAGACAGGTGTAACTAATACGTTATTTGCTTGACTACTCTAAAATCTAATGATTAGAAAAAGAACTGGAGTATACGTGCAATAATTGCGTATCGAAATTGTCTTAAGAGATTTACATGTTAAGTTTGTTTTATTAATTTTCTGTCTGTAATGTATGTCTGTCTGTCTCTATACTGGTTATATTTATCCCAAGGTTTTCGCGCGCTATATTTGTTGAATTATTTACTTGTGTCCACAAGATATTTTTATTGCACACGTAATGTTATTTTTTCTGTTAGAATGGTACAATCGGATAAGGCAGGATCGGGTATAGGTTATGTGTTATTTGGCAGTGCACCTTAGCAAGCTAAACCAAACCGTTTTACTTTCATCTCTTCGATTTAAATATATATAAAAGGCATACGCGAAATACTTTATTTACAAGCTTAATTTTAAAATGATTTATTAGGCAACACTTTTATCGCCAATGTAAGCAAAACAAGTCAACTCAAGACTGGCGTTTACTCCTATTTTCACTGTTCTTAGTTTTTGTTTAAGTATGACTCAGTTTGAGTTCGACCAAAATTGTTGCCTTGGAATATAAATAAAGTTAGAATATTGTATTATCAAGTGTGAAAGCGGTTGAAACAGTTAAGATGACAAGCTAAGGGTGGGTGGGTAGGTGGTTATATAGCAATTTTCCACAAGAGCCATTGCATTCGAAATTCATGACTCATCATAAGGAAGAACGAATAACAGCAACAAACAGACAGGACGGATGTTGAAATGTTGCATGGTTAAAATAAATCCCAGAAAAATAGGCAAGATGCAAAATATCATTTTTAATTTCACTCGTAGAAAATAAGTGTTTTCAACAATCATTGTGCGAGGATGTTTATCATAGCAGTTTATTTAATAAAACAAACACCAGTCTTGATCTGCAATTTAATAAACTACACAGAAAGTTTCCCATGGCTCATGCATAACACCCTCCCTCTAAAGTTCCGTCTCTTTCCTTCTAATTCCGATTTGAAGAAACTTTAAATCTATTTTACAAGTAGCAAATTTATCATCATCATTATCACTTATGGACATAATTCGCAATTTTTAGTTATCTTCGGTTGGACTTGAACATAATTACACAATTCATTGCTTCATAACACACACACACACACACACACACACACACGCGCGCGCGCGCGCGCGTGTGCGGATGTGACTAACTGTTGGTGTTATATATAAATTCTTGTGATCTGTGTATTTCTGGAAGCAATGTCTTATCTTACATTTTGTTTTTGTTATTAAAGTAACAATATGAAATATATAATTGTCAGTGCTAACACAAATTCAAAGTCAGACCCTTATAATTTTACATATATGTCATTATATCACAAATCCCTGACATGGTTCACTAACTCCTACTAGAGTGCATGGTGTCGTAAACATATAAAGCAAAAAAAAATATATCGTATAGTATCATCTACCAATGCTAGACAACTTGTATTTTTAAAAAATAATCTAAAACTATACAACTAAATATTTTTATAAAAACTAAATATTTTTCTTATTCATTTAGCGCAACGACCATCATGTATGTATTAATCTAATCAATATCTATATTTTGTAAAGAAGAAGTTTTTTTTTTTTTAAAATAATGGTTACTTAGATAATTTCATTTTAACAATTAGCTAACCCTCCTACTTTAAATATATGGATTATGTCATTGATTACAACACCATCAGATGGTAACGGCGACGGTAGCGGAGATGTCGATTATGAGGCCAACAAAGACAATACAGGTAGTAGTAGTAGTAGTAGTAGTAGTAGTAGTAGCCATTCTCATAATATATGGAGGAATACAAATACTCTCTCTCTCTCTCTCTCTCTCTCTCTCTCTCTCTCTCTCTCTCTCTCTCTCTCTCTCTCTCTCTCTCTCTCTCTCCGTTAAGTATACAATCATATATCAATCAGTAAAATCAGCAGGTAGTGGAGCTTCTCAACGATTTGTTATACAGGAAATTGAACTGCGCCATCAGTGTAATTATCATATCTTGTAGTCTATACTTTTACTTAATTGAAGATTCTTCACGCTGATCCGACTCTTTCAACTGTCGCGTGTTGATACTTGATAACCGATGCCATTATCTGATAGCATCGGCCCAATTGTCACTCGTTTAAATCCTTTATGCGCTACTTAGCATATTATTCTAGATCTCTATAAATAGTAAATAGACTTATAGAAACGGTAAGACTTACAGCTTTGATTCTCATTTGTTTGACCGTGAGAAATTAGTGTTGATCTTTTAACTTGTTAGTAAAAATCCACACTTGAAGTCTGCACTTTTATTCTTAATGTCATGGCCTATTTGAATCTAATCGCGCAATAGTCATGAGAAAATGCCTTTACATTATATATAATATATAATCTCCGTTCCTATAAAATATATAATCAATCAATCAGTGAATCAATCAACCAATCAATCAAATATGTTGTACAACCTAAAAACATGCATTGTAAATTATTCCCACTTTCTGATTAAAATGACAAACATGTATATTCAAACAAAACCTCAACATTTATATCGTCAAAGATACGTAAACTTCTACCTTTAATAAAGACGATGCAGCTTATATTTCATAATGAGCGATTAAGAACTATATCAGCGGAAGAAAAAATATATCGCCACAGACGTGATACCAGTTCTATCGATACAGTGGCGTTATCACATGGAACTACTTTTTTAATTTTGGAAATATTTCTGCTCTAGTGTGTCTTATTCAATACCTGTTCTTCCATATTTAGGCCATTTATATTTTTCTCTTTCTTCTTCTCATTCTTACAAGGTCATACATTGCGTTCGCTGTTTATCCTTTGATGTGTACATGAATACAATCAGTGAGGTGTTATCAACACGTGCTTAAAACTTACCTCCAACAACAAAATGTACATTTTAAGTATTAACGTTTCATAATTAGCTATCTTTATAAATCGTTAAAACTAACCTCGGGATTTAAACATACTATAGAAAACTTGTAAGTAGTAATTATGACTAAGACAACGCGTATTATTTAATACTAATTATTTGATACTAATTATTTAATACTAATTATTTAATACTAATTATTTAATATGTGTCCATGTCACTCTTGAAATATGTCCGTATGTAATTCAAAAGTTTTCCCCACAATTTAGAGATGGGATGTGGGAAACAAAACTACTTTGAGAACAACGTACACTAAAAAAAGATCTATGACCGATTTTTAATAGCCAAATCCCACTAATTTTTTATTTCCTAAATAATATCAATTCATATCCAGCCAACCAATTTCTTTATAATAAATTCAATTTTAATTCATCTTGTCAGACGTTTCGATTTGCTTGCGAAATATTTTATCTTTCACTGGTGATTCATAACTACATTCCGGTGCATATAAAATATGAACATGTAATTGATTTCTTGTATGGGAGGTCGGGGAAAAAGAGAAACGTGATACCAGAACTGTCAAGTAAATGGCGGACTGTTACCCAAAATTAAATTCATTAGCTGACATTGGGCCCACCTTCGGCAGCAGTGAACTATCTATCCACATTAAGATGTGACAAACGTGGGAAATTCTGAATTAATGAAAAACCTTTCTCATTTTTCCTGTTAGAAGACTGAGATTTCTTATGCACCACCAAGATAACTATTACTAGTACATGTACTACTACTACTACTACTACTAATAATAATAATAGTAATAATAGTAATACTAAAATAATAATAATAATAATAATAATAATAATAATAATAATAATAATAATAATAATAATAAAAATAATAATAATAATAATAATAATAATAAGAAGAAGAAGAAGAAGAAGAAGAAGAAGAAGAAGAAGAAGAAGAAGAAGAAAAAGAAGAAGAAGAAGAAAGAATCTATTAACATGTTAATATTGTTTATCTTTTATACTGAAAAGACAACGAATAGAAAAAGAGACTTGTACTAGACATGTGGCTAAATAGACTCATACGAACATATTTTCTGTATATCTGTTTATCAAATAAATTATTTGGCGTCATTTAAAGTTGTCAGTAGTAATATGAAAGCACCCCCACCAATCACCACAACCATATTTAACATCACCCTCATATCAAACTAATGTTACAAGAGCATGGACCGAAAGACGAATTTGGTAACATTTAAGTCAAAACACTACACGTCGATTTAACATTTAAGTCAAAATACTACACGTCGATTTAAACTTCGGTATTTGAATGATTTTACATCCTTTCGACAATGTAGTATCGTTTTAAGAAGTAAAAGCCAGGGAATATAGCTACACTGCCCAATGGACAGTCGGTAATCATAACAAGTTCATTATCGATATTCGTTTGATCTTTGTTACATGTGCCGAAACATCAAAAGTTAATCTTACAACAAAGCCTTTTGTCGAGTGCAATCGTAAATGCATTAATCATCCCAGTGTAATCGCCACTATCTAATATAAATGAAATCATTTTTTCATTAACCTGTATGCTGACCAGAGGCGAAAAGAAACATCATTGTGAACTTTTTTGTCAAAATAGACCGGCGCCTGAAACATATTGAAAAAACGTAATAGATTTAGTTAAGTGAATGAAAGGTAAAAATAATTGTTAAATGTAAAATCGTTTGGAAATTTTCGGAACGGATATTTTTACATTTCATGGCAAATTATCTTCTTCGCTTATTTTACAAGTACCAATGTGAGAAATGACCCATGAAACAAATTCTCCATGACCGACCTCTTATGTCATTAAAAAACAAAAATACAAAAATGTATCAGTGCGGGTTAAAATGAGCGTAAACACAATAAATGACCTTATTGATTCTTTCTAGATACGAATTTATGGATACATAGTGAAACAGGGATTATCTAGATATTTGATTATCTCACTGTAATGCCTAACAATGCAAAATATGCAATACAAATTGTCATACCCTGTTACGGTGCGTTTATAATAATCTCACCCGTACTGAACCCATAATTTGGAATTCACACTTTAAAATATAAAGTCTCTCCCATATAAGCTATTTTCCAACACAATTAAAAAGCAAGTTTTTAAGTTTAACAAGTTTTACAACGTAACATTAGTAGCCTAACCAAAACGGATCTTTTTCGTCAGACTGACTTTTGAGCTGAGTCGTATGGGCGAAGTATTTGTACTCTAAGAATGATCCATGTAGACGGGAGATTTATGGGATAAATTCAAATAGTATCACACACACACACACACACACACACACACACATATATACACACACATATGTATATAATATATATATATATATATATATATATATATATATATATATATATATATATATATATATATATATATATATATATATATATATATATATATATATATATATATATATATATATATATCGATTATAAAGATTACCTGCCGTGTCTGACTTTATCAATGAAAATGTTGACACTACTCTCGGCAGAACAGCTCAGTAAATTAAGTATAAGAAATAAAGTACCTTAAATGGTTTACAATGTATTTTACAAAATTTGATAACTGTAATAAACGTGTCAAGAGTTTTAAAATCAATAAATGAATGAAATGTATCTATAGAAGGTAGCGATAAAATTGGACAAGAGTTGTAACGTTTTGTACCATTTAGAGTGACACTGAATTTCTGAACAAGTGCCCCTGGGGTGAGGATCACTCTGACGTAACTGGTCTCCCTTACATCGATTTGGATAATCTCTTGATATCTGAATCTCGTATTTGTGTTGTAATACTTGTAATCTGACATCGGTATGTCGAAGTCAGTGAACAATAAAAGAAAAGAAAAAGTACCAAAAAATGGCAAACTAAGTAGAAATGGCGCCCGTGGCAAGTGGCGTACAGAGTTCCCAAGGCGATAATGATGACCCAAAGGGTCTGAAGGGTCCAGGCCGGGTAGCGTTCTTGGTATGGGACTAGTGCCAGCTAGGGGTTTTGTGGGAGCGGTTTAATCTGCCTGAAGTGGCCCAGAACGGAGCCACGTCAGACAATGATTTTCCTCCAATTTAATTCGACTCGGTTGCTTTACCTGGCATCTAAATTCTATGATTCACACAAGACAATCGTGCACCAATTTATGCATTTCTGTCATTTCCACATTGTTTGCATTAATATCATTTAAAATATATTAATATTAATCTTGTACAGAAACGATATATGTTTTAACAAAATCGATTTACTTACGGTCTGCTTGTTTTAAAAAAATATAGACATGTCTGCACAACAACATATATTACTTAAATCGGCGTTATTTGAAATTAATAACATCGGCAGGCGTATACAAAGATATATCTAATCCCCGCACACATATTTTTCCCTTATGAATCTAACTACTTGTGATTGTCATAGGGATTCGAAGAAAGACGTCTCTTTTAACTGATTTGTGTACCTGGCGATGCACCGCTCCGGTGGCCTAGCGGTTAGAGCGTCCGGAGCGGAAACGGGAGGTCGTGGGTTCGATCCCCTGCCGAGTTATACCAAAGACTTACAAAAATGATAACAATAGCTGCCTCGCTTGCCGCTCAGCTAAGAGGTTAGTGTTAGGACTGGCCGGCCTAGTGTCAGGATAATGTGACTGGGTGAGACATCATGCTACATGTCTGCGGCATGATGCTCCAGTGCTAGACATCATTATAAATTGCCTCACTGCAAACATCGTAGGGATATGACTGAATTTTTGTTTCTTTAAAGCTTCATTAAAAATCCTAAGCAAATAAGCAAACAAACAAGTAACTGGCGATAGTAATTATCAATGTATATGGATCCGTGTCACTCTTAGTGATGCGGTAGACGATTTGCATGGTGTTGGGGGAGGGAGTGTCAGGCAACAATAGAAACAGTAGCAGATTGTTTATGAAGCACTCACCTGCAGCAAATGAGTTTACAAGTTCTTGCTATACGATATACGGGTGCGTTATGTAATTTGCTGAAACGTCGGGATGCAAGAGTAACCAATTTTAGTAAAAGACAATTTTGTTCACTTTCGAAATTAAGAACTTATCAGCTGTTTTGGTGCCCCAAGACCTCTGGTTTCCGGTATGTCTTTCCACTCCACCTATGAAGTACCAAGAAATCAAAACATCTGTCTACTTTTCTGATTTTCAAATTCCTGATTGAAATCACAATTATTAAGGTTTATATATACTTTAATGTTATAGCTCAAAATAATTGCATTCATTTTTGTATAAAATATGTAAACTAGTAATGTAATTAGTTTGGAATGGGACGTAAAATTCTTTCATTGCTCAATTTGTTTTTTCTTTGTGGAACGAATGATGCCAAGAACAGTGATGTGTTAACTTTACTTTTCATTTCCTTTAATTCTATTTTTTTTTGGGGGGGGGGGGATTAAGGTACCATTAATCCTTCATTCACACATGTTCAGAGGTTTGTTAGTAATTCAATAAGTACTGTATTATCATTTAATATATTTAATATAGGTCTTTAATTATAACAATAGATATTGCCATACATGTCATTTTCGAAAAAATTCATTACTACTACAACAAGTACTACCACTACTACTACCACTACCACAACTACTATTACTACTACTACTACTACTACTAGTACTACTACTACTACTACTACTACTACTACTACTACTACTACTAATAATAATAATAATAATAAATAATTAAAATATCAAACCAATCCTCATTTTCATTAATTATTAAAACAAAACAAATTAATTTAAAAAAGTAGATGATAATTATTATTTTGTTCAAATAAGAAAAGAATTGCAGCAAATTATTGTCGGATTTCATCATTTATGTCACTTCCTTCATTTTGTATACTTCCCAATTCATGATGAATTACTTCCTTATTCAATCTATATACATCTATATTAATCCTCTATACTTCCCTATTAGTGATGTATTCTTCCCTATTCATGATATACATTTCCCTATTCATCCCTATTCATGATATACATTTCCCTATTCATGATATACATTTCCCTATTCTTCCCTATTCATGATATACATTTCCCTATTCATGATATACATTTCCCTATTCATGATATACATTTCACTATTCTTCCCTATTCATGATATACGTTTCCCTATTCATGATATACGTTTCCCTATTCATCCTGTATACTTTCCTTTTGATGCTGTATATTTTCTTATTCATGATACGTTCATCCCTATTCATCCTCTATTCTTTATTTCATGCTATATCAATTCGTCACTATGTTTGTCATTCTATTTTACACAGTAAGTATTTTGCTTAGTCAGTAAATCAGTTAAAGTGGCTCCTTCAAGTATGGGTCCACAATGTTTCCCCGACATTTTCATAACCATTATGTGCCAGCAGTAAAACTTTGAAAGAAAGAAAGAAATAAAGAGAAAGAAAGAAAGAAATAAAGAGAAAGAAAGAAAGAATATCCTTTAAACTGAATAAAAGTCTGCAACTATTTTCGTCCAGCATTTTTGAAAAACATTAACATATTTTGTCACAATATGTTGCTGGGATTTTTATATATATATTTCATAAAACGATTAGGGCGGTGTGTTTGGTTATAATAAGAAATGTTTCTAGAAGTCTCAGAAAACAAGAATTGAACGTCAATTTAACAATTCTGTAATACAAGAGAGAAAACGATTATGTAACTATTTAGTTATTGTTTGTCTGAGGTCATTAGTGCCATAAATATTTCGTTTCCAATGAGAAAACGTAATGTATGTATGTATGTATGTATGTATGTATGTATGTATGTATGTATGTATGTATGTATGTATGTATGTATGTATGTATGTATGTATGTATGTATGTATGTATGTATGTATGTATGTGTGTGTGCGTTTGTGTGTGTGTGTGTGTGTGTGTGTGTGTGTGTGTCTGAGCGTGAGTGTGTGCATGCGCGCGCGTGTGTTTGTGTGAGTGAGTGAAAAGTAAGTTTCTATTCTAATAGTTAGGAAAATAAAAACTGGTGTGTAATTATTCTTTTTATGCGTTTATTCAAAATAATCTTGCGAATTTATTGACTTCTCAATTACAAACACATTTATCAGAACCTCTTCTTGTGGCATTGGACATGTAAATGTGCTATTAAATCGTCTCGTACTAATATTGCTGCTAAAGTAAATTAACCGAGAAAAGGGACACAATCGTGAATTCACTGTAATCTCCAGAATAATGGTCCGGTTATAGAAATCAGGGAAAAAAAGATACAATAATAAGTGGTCATAAAACAATCCTATCGGAAATATAATGGGGATGTGATAACGGAATGGATAGGAATCAGTGTAAATAATAAAAGTACTCAATTTGTGTTGAGGTAATGTAGTTTTTTCTGAGTTTGCCAACAATCTTCATGGCATGTATTATATCTGTGTGTGTGTGTGTGTGTGTGTGTGTGTGTGAATAAATGCGGATTTCAGGCGTTACAAGGTTTTATGAACATGTTGATAACTTTTCAACGTAATGTACCTATTCTCTTGAATTGCTGTTGAGAAAAATAATTTATACCCGTATTCAAGGAACATATCCACTAGCACAGGACCCTAGGAACAGTCTTTAAAAGGTTTGAACAGCATCCTAATTTCAGTTGTGCGGAGTTTAAGATCCAATTATCGAGTCGTTTTATGCATTTACATCTACTCCAGTCTGGATTTACCATAACCTGTCGCTCCTTCGCTTCAAGACACCATTGAATCTTTCAGTGCATCTTAAAGCACTTAAAAGCATCTTAAATCACTTAAATGCATCTTAAAGCACTTAAATACAGTGCCAGAGTGAAAATCTTATGAAACTGACAGTTACCAAAGACAACATCAAACCATTTATTTATTTATTTATTCGGTGCCATTTCTTACTATCATATATTACAGTATCCGTTCTGTTGGGACTGTATAAGATATTTCAGTCTATGATGTACATAATAAACACCAGTATGTTCGTTACCAGAGTCCGACATGTTGAAAACTTGGTGTACCAAACATTTTATTTTATATAACATTAACAACAATTTAGAAAACAAACCTTGATGGATGTTTGCTTACAGTAAATACGTCATGTTTTCAAATAAAGGAATAATAAAAATTTGTATTTTTCAGAATTGAATGCCATTTTAGTCTCTTCTTTTAAATGTGATGTCATACAAAGGTTAAAACCGTTAGAGAATTACGAAATTATTTATCAAATGTAAAATAAACTTGTAGTGTTTGCGTATCTGAAATATAAAGAAGCACGGAAGTTAATCTTTGACTAATTTTGGCGTATTCCGATTTTAGTACATGACAACCCAAGCGGGATCATTACTCTAACAGATATTTACACTAACTTCAGACATGTCAAAGCACGTACTGTACTTGCAAATCCGAAAAGTTAACACCCTCGAGCGATGTTGACGATATACACTTGGCACTTGAATGGTTGAAGACGATAATGTGCATGATATTTTGATATCTAGTTACAACTGAGATAATTCCATATCTGGGCTTTTCCTACATTTAATAAAATAAATATTCCAATGAGTACATGCACAAACCCACTCTCATAACCTGGTCCTGTTATTTTAGAAACACGAACGAAATTATCAAATTTGAGTACAGTAGTAAGTAATAATAATAATAATAATAATAATAATAATAATAATAATAATAATAATAATAACAATACTACTACTACTACTGCTGCTACTATTACTACTACTACTATTACTACTACTACTACTACTACTACTACTACTACTAATAATAATAATAATAATAACCAATGGCCTAAAATCATAAGTTAGTAATGATAAAGACGTTTATTTATTTTATGATGAACAATGTATTAATTATGTCTTAATCAACACGGTTGCACCTGTGTATCACCTTAATTGATATGATAAGCGATTGGGGTTTAATTTGTTATGCCCGCTACTATTACTACCACGGATACGATTTACAGCTACTACTACTACTACTACTACTACTGCTACTACTACTACTACTACTACTACTACTACATTCTGTGTTTTATATTTTCTATGATTGGATTGGACGTGCACCTGTGTAGGACAAAATAATCCTTTCTCTACAGGACTTTTTCAATTCTTTATTCCTCAAAAGAGAACGGTTTTGGGTTTTCTCTAATACTTTCACACGGAAAAGACGGCAAATTATGTGCCAACAATATAGCCTGATTAGTGAATATAATATTACTTTGCCTGTCAAAGACGAAACGCTTTATTAAGCGTCAAAAATGGATGATCTTTCCAAGATCTTATTTGCAAGAGGGGCTAAAACCTGATTTTCTCCGCACGTAGACTTTTGTTTGTTCCACATGCTTCCAATTAGGTCGATTCTTTGGTGTCAGTTTCTAACAATATCACTTCAGTAGGCTGTTCATGTCTACATTCAGCATTAAAACGATTTGTTTCGGGCATAGGGCGACGCTTAAGAAGGAAATTTGTAAACTTTAATCCAATTTATTGTCTAATTTGACCATGCTGTGCAGCAAGTTGACAAAAATCGGCCAAGACTGTCTGACAAGTTACTAGTCCAGTGGGCCTAGCTACTTGACTTAGGAAATAGATAGCACGTGTCAGAAGTTATAGAATTACAAACAATTATCCGCGAAGCACCCCCGGCGTTTGCATTGACCGTAATAGTCAAGCTAACACGACCTGTCTAGGCTTTCCCGACCTATTAAAGGGGCGGAACCATCTCTAAACGTCACTACCATATAATACTTGGAACCAAGGACATCTCTATAGTTGGGAAGCAAACATACCTTTGATTTTGCGATTTAAAAAGGACCTCCTGCTTCTAAAAATTACAAATATATTATTGGAACATTACTGGAGGACTGTTGGAACTATACAGCTTTGACAATATCTGAAATTGATTACTGTTCAGCCAAGTTTATGCGTTCATGATATATTCAGTGGATTCATACAGGTAAGATGCTTCAACTTCGTTTCTCTTTACACTATTTTTCTGAAATGTGAGACTTTTTCTCGCTTTTACCCTTTTTTTTTGTACTGTCATGATAGGAATTATATTCATTCAAACATGGCCTGGTTCTCGAATTGCTAAATAATATCCGAACTTGATCGAGTGCATTTGACAGGGAAAAAAAAGAACAACGACGGAGTAATATAAATTGACATGATGAAAACGGTGGATAGAATCACGGATGTTAAAACCAAACGGGACTTTGTAATTATGCAAGAGGTTTGTACGCTATATTACGCTATATTAATTATTATATTAGGCTGTGTGTGTGTGTGTATATATATATATATATATATATATATATATATATATATATATATATATATAAAGCACCAATCAAAACTGAAACCAATGAAAGTTTGGGCATTGTAAAATCGGTTCTTATAATTTGGATGATTCTTTGTACCGTTTTAAGTATCTGTTTGTACCGTGGGCATGTTAAAACACAAATACATTTATGTCTTATGGTCATGATGTGGACTACACAATTAATATACAGATTCCAGGTATTGCATCCTTTCCGATTAATTCCAGGACAAAGAAAGGTAGGCTGTAAATTAAAAAATGAATTAAGTCACATAAAAAGATGATTTATACAGACCTCCGTTCATGTCACCCGTGACGAATGATAAATGGATGCGCAAAAGCAGTATTTAACAAACAAGCTTCCGCTCTAATGTTTCACATGTTTTAATTAAGAATTCGCTCTGGTCATCATTTCTTTCTTTTTAAATGTCGATATATTAACAAAAACTTATAAGATGAAATGGAAAAAAAGAACATGAAATTGAGAAATTACTAATTACTGCTTTATATATATATATATATATATATATATATATATATATATATATATATATATATATATAGTAAAACAAAAATGGTTTATTTATCTTTCCACCACACATTCCATTTCAGTCCTACTAATTGATTAAACGGAATTTGCTATCATATTTATGATAATAAGATGTCACTCTACGTCGCTAAAATGTATCTTAATTTGAATCTGAATGTATCCAAATCTCTCTCTCTCTCTCTCTCTCTCTCTCTCTCTCTCTCTCTCTCTCTCTCTGAGAAAGAATCTGACCTGTTTGTGTGCAGATTTAAAGATTCAAATTTACTTTTTCCGTCGGTACTGGTGATTTTACCCGCCGATACACACGTACTCGTTTTGTGTAGTGTATTCACAATATATCGACATCAATTTTCAAACCAGCTCTTTCGTATTACTACTTGTTAATAATTGTTTGTGTGAATTAAATCTTCCCCTTTTTGATATTCTTGAAAAAAAATTAATTTCTTAATGATATACTTGAAACTGAAATGAAGAACAGGAGTGTAAACTACCTGACTGCTTAAGACTCATTCTTAAAAATATGTTCGTGGGAATAACATTTATAAAGAAGCTAATGTATTTGTCATTCGATGCGGTAATGGTTATCGAACCTGTAATTAACACTTTTGCACATAAGAGAAGCTGCTATATAACGCACAAATGAACAATAAATCTGTCATCCGGTGTAGACACAACAAACGCATGAGAAAACTATTGAATATCGCTTCATAATCAGGAAATAACCTCAGGTTAAGAGAACTTGTATTCTTCAGTGATTTTTATAGTTTTTTTAATGGACATTTAAATTCCTTGATTTTGTGTAAAAGCAAGTTCGCTTGGTAAACACGGTTAATACTTTGTGCGACTCTTATCTCGATATCTACAGAGGCATTACGTGCATCGCATGAGTATCTCAAACCGTGTTAGCTTTATAGCATATAATTGGATACTGCATTGTCATGCTATCGTAAATGTCAAACTTTAAACTTGTGTTGCTTTTATTTCAATGCAAAGTCGTATATACCAATTGCCTGCATATGCTACTTCGTAGCAACGAATCATATTGACTTTCTCACAAAAATAAAAAAAAAATGCATTAATGATGAAAACACTTATTAGTCAGCAGTGGCTCTGTTTGTCCTTAAATGTTTTGCTCCAAATAGTTATGATTGTGTAAATGTTATCTCTATCAATGGAAATGTTGTTTACTCCAAATAATTCTTGCCGCCATTAGACAGGATATTATAGCTACTTATTCCAGATTGTAAAAAGCATTTTTAAGAGACACTCTTGTTGTCTACTAGCTGTTGTTTTTTTTGTGAAAAGAAACACGAACTGTGAGCAAAACAGAGCTCTTAAATTGCAGTGTGTGTGTATGTGTGTGTGTGTGTGTGTGTGTGTGTGTGTGAGAGAGAGAGAGAGAGAGAGAGAGAGAGAGAGAGAGAGAGAGAGAGAGAGAGAGAGAGAGAGAGAGAGAGAGAATTCTTAACGTAGTTCTAACAATGTTTTTTAATCATCGCTATGATGTCTGCAGCGTGGCAGTTTGCAGTAATGTCCAGTACTAGGGTATCATACCGCAGCATGAATTCCCACCCAGTCACATTATCCTGACACCAGACCGACCAGTCTTAAAACTAAACTCTTAATGCTGAGTGCCGAGCGAGGCAGCTGTTAGTACCACTTTTAAAAGTCTTTATTATGGCTCGGCCGAGACTCGAAATTTCGACCTCTCGTATATGAGGTTAACAAACTATCCACTAGGCCAACAGAGCGGCAAACCTTAAAGAAATATATAACTCGTTATGCTTTTGTAAATGTACTCACAAAAAAAAAAACGTTTATGTCATCATCTTTATTATTTTCGTCGTCACCACCACCAAAACTAATATGAGTAATAGTTATAATTGTGTAGATAAACCGATATGCATATGCATAGTTATGAACAAAGGTGTTTGTGTGGAGAGACAGACAGATGAAAATTTGATCATATCAAAGATATACGAACTGTCGATCAAAACTCGATTAACTTTGTAATTCATCTAGCCATCTTTATAATTACTGCCGATTTTATTAATTGATATCAGCTACTAAGTCCATGTAGTGCTCATAGAACTCAAATATTCGAAATGTAGTCAAACCTGAGCTTCTCTGTGTCCGCTAAATCCTGTTTTTGTATCATCTTCCTTATTTTGCTTGTGACTTCTTTTACGATTTACAAAACTTTTTCTTTGTACTAAACGACAATTTTTTAAATTAAAAAAAAACAACTAAAAGTGGAAAGCAAAATTAAATATATTGCTGATGAACGTTCAGTCGTGCTAATAACTTGGAATTATAACTTCTGAGTAGAATTAGCCGTTAAAATTACCAAGAGTACGCGATAATTATAAAGTGTGATCACCAGGCCAATGGAACAGGCTGCTGTTTGGGTGTTTTACGTTACAAAAAGACGTAACAACAAGCCCTAGGATACATCACATGGTCCACCTGGAGTGAACCGATGGTCGCGAATACGCCATGGTAACCATTAAACCACTGCGATGAATAGGGTTCCACCGATATTTTTTTTTTTTTTTTTTTACTAATCTTGAGGATTTGTTGTCTTTAAATCAATGACCTCTTCATTATTATGTAAGGTTTCCAAAATAGCCCCAATGATGTTACATTAGTGCTTGTAAACAAAGCGGTTTTATCAAAGAAAATAAATCCACCCCTCCAGCCCGTTACGCTCGACAAAAGATATAATTACTTTTAATCCAGGCACTTTCATTCTATGTTAAAACAGACTGGTACCTTTCTTATAATATTTTTGTCAGCTTACATTTCTCAACAATTACACAGATTACAGATTTATATTTAATTAAAGTAACCTTTCACGATAAGTCTGTACTAAAAACCGGATTTATTTTTAATGACAGAACAGTACAGATTACCATATAAAGCTGGTGAAGAAGTAAATAAAGTGTTGTATAATTTGAAAAATACTTTTAAATGATCCCTGCCTTGAGCGACCGTAATGATTTACTCTCACAAATCTCCATGACGATTCTTTTTCTGCATAAACCTTTCGCATTCTCCGCCCCCTTCCATCTTCACACCGCGACTAATAATGGCTTATAGCGCAAAATTCGCCAGAGATGACGCGTCTCTCTATAATTGCATATTACATTTGATCAGAAAATAATTTGTAAGTATGATAACCTTGTTGATGAATGCTTAGTTTAGTTATCGATTTAGACATTAGAAAGAATTTATTTTGTTTGTCCAGGGAGACATTTTTTTAAAAAATTTCCTTTCTTTTCTTTTGGTTTTACAGATGGCAGACATTAAGAAAACAAAGTTGTACGA
This sequence comes from Unio delphinus, assembly GCA_029339505.1. Lineage (NCBI taxonomy): Eukaryota > Metazoa > Mollusca > Bivalvia > Unionida > Unionidae > Unio > Unio delphinus. Next base: position 430,940 of record JAQISU010000126.1, on the reverse strand, counting down.
GGTTCACATTCTCCTGAGTGCAAAAGACCACGTTATTAAGAACGTGACGAAACACTCAACTTGTGATGATGTCATCAAATCTCTGCATCGGCATATAAATATCGATAAGGAAAATGGGCACATGTATGCCTTGTACGAATCAATGTACGGAGTCGATCGAGAATTGTCTGGGAAAACTAAAATTCATAAACTTTTGAGAGCTTGGGGGTCAAACAAGGACAAAGTGCAACTGGTTCTGAGGAGGAAGAGTGAAATAGACACAAAGCTCCGACTGTCGACGCCAGAACGAGGTCACCATAAAAGCCATGACAAACAATGTTACAACTGTCAAGGACAATCTCCTGCTGCAAATGAAAATAAGATGACGAAACGCCTGTCCAGAACTGGACATGTTCAAAAGCAGAGAATGAGGTCAATAATGGAATCTCATTCCAAGAAGATGCAATCGCAAGAGTCAAATATACAACACCTTAGGAGACTGAGCCCTGGTCAGACTATGTTTTCTAATGATCTTACAATGCAAGAGATTCATAGACATAGACGGCGAGAACAACGTAATATAAACAAGAACATGATGTCACCTAAAGTACCAGACCCCGTACATAGCACTCCTGTGAGACACAATTTTGTAATAACAGATCCAAAATTTACAGCTGTCAAATTTGCTAACTCAAAACGTCTTAAAGTGCAACATACAAATGAAACAACGTCGTACGTCCCCAATGACATCGGTACCAGGCCGCCATGTATCGGACAGGTCGATCCGGAAAGCTTTGGACACAGTCATAGTAGACTCATGGGCGATGGCGACTATTCATATTATATCGAGGATGCATACGGTGCAAAAGAAACTGAGGACAAATGTCTCTTCTTTCTGGACAGGAGTTTCCGGTCAGAGAATGATTCGGAAAAGAGGCATGAAAGTTCTAAAGACTGTTCTGCTTTGGACATTGGATTTCTTGAAGACACACTTCATTCGTATATCAACCGAATTGATACCGAAAACGGGATTGTCGGTCCAGATAAAGACCACATGCATCACAGCAAAGACATTTACAAGTTTTTTGAGAAACCATTAAATACCGAGATACCATCCACTGACGATGCAAGGAGCAATCTCATAAATGGCCAGCATGGCCAACAACGGCTCGTTAAGTATAGCATCACAAATGATCAGTCATGCATTGTTAAAACAGGGAACATGTTGGCGTCGCATCTACCGAAAAGTGGGTCTCTTAACGGAGCGAGATGTCTGGTCGATTATAGTTTTAGTGATAACGAAAGTCTACTGTTGTGAGCAGATGAGAACGATACTCTGAACGAGACGGAAGACCAGAACGCATTCTAGAGGCACTTATTACACAAATGCTGAAGCAACTGTTACGAGCGTTGAGAAAGCATTTTGAAAAATCTTAAACTAATGTAGCAACGAACGTTATGGAATGCTTTGTTTAACAATCATAGTAATAAACATGTTCCGAATATGACATCAACTTTATGAAGATCATCTGCGGTTTGTGACATATCACTAAGTCCATATATGTAGCCGTGTTCACTATAGATTAAAATGAACTATGACAAATGGTACAGTCAAAGAATAACACTGCATTTGAAAATACTGTATACTTTTTGTTCGATAGATGTAATTTATAACTAATGTTTTGCGTAAGTTCTGGGAACATTAGTCGTATGTCATTTCATCCAAAGGAGAGAACATGCAGGACCCTAACTCACTGACACAATGACCATAAATAAGGCAAATTTTTAAGGTACATCAAAATGTATTCACTGTTTATATCCCTCTCTCTCTGTTTCTCTCAATAAAATATATTCCCATTATATGTTTTTTTGTGTCATATATACCATGTTTTTCCACACACACACACGTACATACATATATACATACATACATACATACACACACACACACACACATATATATATATATATATATATATATATATATATATATATATATATATATATATATATATATATATATATATATATACATTGTGTTGTACTGTAGTTCTAACATTTTATGTCCACCGGTATTGACTTAAATATCGGAACAAATAAAGTCTGACATATTTATGTAATCAAAACAGAAAGTATGGCTCTATTTTGTCTACTCATGTATGATATACACAGGTCATTGGCTAGACAAGATGTTTTCTTTCCATTAAAACAAAGGTTGAAGTAGAATATAGAAATGATACATTTTAAACATCCGAAGATCATATATTAATCAAAACGGGGCATATTTCAAACATTTAAGATGGTGTATGAATCAAAACAATTACAGTTCAATCATCTACTGATGGCGTATTCGTAAAAATTGATTATGTGGTGTCTCGATGGTCAATCGTTTGTTAAAGAATGTTTACCAGAGATTAAGGCTGAACAACTCGTTGCTTACTTATCATGCCTTTGATCTCCGTCTCGACGTATTTTAAATATGCACAATGTATACTAATTCAAATACGTTACGCATGGATGCATGCACGAATGCTATTGTACTGGTTTATGCATATACACTAACTCCGGTAAGAACAATCTAAACGCATTGGTATTCACTTACACAGGTAAGGACAATGTAAATGTATATATCTATAACGACAATCTAAATGCATGTTTCTAGAAACTTACACCGGTTAAGACAATATGAATACGTCTATCTATATAAATTAACGTTTCTTTTCGCCTTTAAATTATTGACCAAAACTTCGGATTGCTTTTCGTAATTTGTGATTATGAGGCAACTTTGTATCTAACAGTGGCCAACTTTGTGTTACATATGTTGCAATCGTCCTTGAGTCCAGAGAACCGCATATTCCAGACAAACTTCTTTCTTAATGTCTAATCTAACAAACCTGTCCTTGTGACTGATCGACCCTACAATGCTGAGACAAAAGTTAGAAAAGCAAATTGATTTCTTATTGCTCTTGTTGATGATTTTATATATATTTTATTAGTTCCGTATGTCATATAATTTTACGCTTTCCTGCAGGGTACGTTGTATTCAATTACACATCTGCATCAAACGGACGTTGACATAATTTATGGATGTTCATAACGGAACAGTGCACCAGACTAGCATATTTTCGAATGGAGCTATCTAAGTGTCTACACCACTGTGCTTATCACAAACTACGAGGTCAATATTTTAGCGTTTATGTCACTAAACAATACAATGCTTTTTATCCACGAGAGCAATGAAGAGTTTTGTTACTTGAATACTCTTTAGTGCTGAAGGTGGAGACTATGACCGCTTGTTTTGGCGCTCAGTGTTTGCAATGAGCACAAATCTTGTAACATACACTTCCAATTATTTGACGATCCTTAACTATTTCAACATTCCAACTAGAGTGTGTTAATACGTGATAACCGATTCTGTATTCTGATAACATCCATTCAACTGCTGTTCGTTTAGATCTTTT